>OX463860.1:10551543-10708300 GCA_949825065.1 Odontocerum albicorne | reverse complement strand
TTTTGATAACTTTTATATCCGATTATGAGTGAAACAGTCAGAAGACTTTGAAGAGTTACGCCCAAAAGCTTGAAGCCGTAAAATGTAATTTAAATTATTCAAAATAATAGGTTAGTCAAAAAGTTTCGAAAGCGACATCTATGGAGCAGTAGAAAACCAAAATTTCTACGCCCTTTTAATATTTCATCTTTCATAAGAACGTACTCAAAATTTCCCCCCAAAAAAAAATGTATTTTCATTTCCGCTTTCAAAACCTCTTGACTAACCTAGTAGAACAGTCTTGAATATTCAACATGTCTGTTTTCTGGACGTATACCGGTACCGGTATATTACCGTTTCGGACGGGCGATTTGCCTGTTAAGAACTATCCAATTTCGTGAGTGGGTGCAACTTAAACTGAATATACATTTTCTATACTAAGCTATCCGTCTTCTTGCATATATTTACTGTGTAGAACCACCCTATTGTTCTTTCTGGAAGACGAAGGGTAAGTCCACAGTAGGCTGATGACCAATTAATGGTGGTACTAAGGATGGATGTAAAAACAGGTATCTTGATGGCGAATTAACAGTATTGTTTCCTGGTTTTTCTTACTTCGGAAGAAGTGGTTTACTCTGCATAGGATCAGGTATCAATTGATATATAGCTATGTCACTTCTTTTTTTTTTAACCTGGCGAGTTTATTGCCATGTGGGAATCTCTTCCAGCCAACCAGAAATATGTTTTATAGGCCCTAAGTGAAAACCAGACTGGACAATTTTTTTTTAATTTGGGTTCCACCGGGGATCGAACCCGCAACCTCCGGATCGACCGAAAAGTGTCTTACCACCAGGCCACGGAGGTCGTCTGTGAGTGTGGAGATTAAGACCATGGATCTCATTGTAAACAGCTGCCCACTGTATGTACTTTCTGGCGGTGTGCAGACGCTGTCCAAACAAATACCAGACGGTATCTGGAGTCAGGTATCTGGAGTCAGGTATCTGGAGAAGGATTATTCAGAACATTAAAAAAACAACAAGTTGCATGGATGAAATCCCACAAAATTAAGCGACCAAATAACTCCCATAGTTTACCCCACGTAAAGTCGACTTCCAAAATCAAGATGGCAAATAGTATAAACAATTTATTACTCTACAAAAGTTACAACATTTGAAATAAATATTAGAGTATTGAATAAATCAAGAGCAGGCAGAATTGTTGATATTTTGTTAAAGATAGATTAGAAAAGTGTAATTTGTTTTATCAAACACTGTTTATTCCACTTTTTGTAAAAAGTTTTCCCCTCATCATCAGGGGAGCACAAACGACTGATTCGGTTCGAAATGGTACCGACATACACACTTCTAACGGTTAACATTCGGATTGGGAACTGTGGGTGGAGGGAGGGAGGAGACAACCTCAGCGAGCAGCGGCGAGATTATGGGAATGTATGTGTTTGTCAGATGTTCACCCCGATAGACTGACTTAAAAATTTCTAGGACCTCTAATTTGTCCAATTTATTTCCGTTATTACTGATATGTAAGAATTTGGCATCATATGGTTTTCGCGGTGACAATTATTATCCATTTCAGAATAAATTAGAGAATTTATTAAGGCGGATTTGTGTTCACAAAATCTTTTTTCAAATGATGAAGTTTATACACACCACTGTTGCTTAATTTTCCATTTTTGCCTTTCCCGTTAAATAAGAGTTTCCAGAGGTTAAAATTAGTATAAAAATCAGGCTTTATGTGACTTGGATATTTTTTTGGTTATTTCGTATGATATGTAGTTTTGTAAATATAACTTTGCTCCATTTAAAGGTATGCTTATAGGTGGCGTTAAAATGGAATAAACAATGTTTGATAAAGCAGAGTAGAATAATCAGTGTTTGATAAAAACAAATAACAATGTCTTTAAACCTCCACAATGTTAATGCCTTAACTATTAATAATATATAAAAAATTCTATAGATTTTTATAAAATTTAGAAACAGAACAGGATGAAAAATTTCCTAACATTATGTCGCAAAAATGGTATATTTGACTTTGAAATATATAGAAAAGACACTTATATTCAGATTCTATAATTCCAGCAACTTCCAACCATCCTAATAACCATAAATTCTGCATGATTCATTGATAAGGCATATCCTTAACAACAAATGAAATAGATTCAAATATTTTTAATACTCTTGCATATAAAATGAGATATACTCTTATGAGACTGTTTGGGCGTTTCTGAAGCTACATATGTACCATTATATTTAATGTATGTTTCTTGATTGGTTTAAGTCGATTATAGTATTTTTTTGTAATTTTGACGTATTTATTTCGTTATTGTAATAGTCATTGCAATAACGAAATAAACACGTTAAATAATTTCATAATAGGTAATAAATCAATTATCTTTATTTTTTGGCAAATGCTCGTTTTATCGATTAACATTTCAATTTGGTCGATCTTTGTCTGCCCTAAAGTGTCCAAAATATAGACGGTATGTGCAGCTTACTTGAAAAGTACCCTGTTTTGGAAGTTTTATCAACATTTATTATTATATATGGACACTACACACATAAACTACACTCCACCTAAAGACGAATATAGGAAGATTGATAAATAATTATTAGTAGTTCATCTTGATTTGATAAGATTTTCACGGGTTCATTTGTCTTTTATTATTTTTTTATTTTAACTATACTATATTTAAATCAATTTTCTGTCTTACTAGGTGTATTTCCTTCCTAAGACAGGCGTGTTATATAAAACAAAACAAAATTGAAAATTAAAAAAAACATGTAACATATAGAACAGTATAAAAAATCAAAAGGAAAAAATAAAACGATACGAACAATCAGTACGAAAAAAACCTTAAGTCATAAATAAAACAAATTATAACATAACATTTTATGAAAAAATATTATTAAATATAAATCAATACAGGTTTATTGATAGCAACATAATATGTACATAATACATTTAGACACATTTCAAGAACACATTAAAAAGAGAATACATTAAAAAACAGAAGCTATCAAAAGGTCTGGGCTCATCTAATAACATCTCCCCAGCCAAGATACACCCCACCAATATAGGGCGAGCCCAGCCACGGGGACACCAGATGTGTTTCAGCCCACACCCTTGAACACGTAGAACAAGAAGATAAAAAAAACACAGAAAATAAATAGATGACAAAAAAAAAATACATTCAGGAGAGAAGACATTAAAAGGTCCGGGCTTATCCCACAAACATTCCCCCGGCCGAGATACACCCGACCAATGTAGGGCGAACCCGACCGCAAGGGCATCGAGGGGCTTCCATCCCACACCCTCGCATATCTAGATTAAAGAATAAATAAAAAACAAAAACGTATGGCAGAAAACAAAATTAAAAGTAAACCCACATATACCACCTCAGGTTAACTGTCAGCAAGAAGGAAAAAAAAAACCTTCAAAGGAGTTCAAATTTTACAAAATGACAAATGGGAAATGAAATAGTTGAAACAACATTGAAATAGTTAGGCAGTAATACATTGAAATCGTTAAGCAGTTTTAAAAGAATGAATGAGAAGATAACGCACAAACAAGTACGCACAATCCCCGAATCACCACCAGCTAGAAGAGAGAAAAGAAAGAAAAAGAAAAAAAAAACAAATAAATGTTATAAACATATACAGATGTGGGAAGGTCTTAATTTAATGGTTGCAGGCACTATCTTCCTATCTTTAGAGTCAACTGGTTTTTTTTAATGATATTTTAATGTTTAAATAATTCTGGATTCGAATTCCGAGAAAGAGTACTTTTGAGCAGACTTTGCTCTTTAAACGGTGCCAAATAGACTGTCTCTTTTATTATTACGTAAGTAATGAAGTTAAAATTAGTGTTTTATTATCTTTTTAACCAAATAAAAAAAAACTAAATTCTTAATGAGGTAACATTTCTAATACTTCCATGATTAGAACTGACCATGATTTATTTCTCCGGATCAGCAAATATGAGGGGTGGATAAAAACAAAAATATTGAAATCTGGTTGTGATAGTATTCATCTTTGTCTTAAACCTTTATCCAAAAAGTTAATATCACACGTATTTCAAAATAAAAGCCGACCTGATTAATGTCACAAACAACACTAAAACGAGTTCCTTGTTGAAATAAGTCAACATTAATGGTATAAACTATTGTTTCAGAAAATAACAACAGTACAATATGACCACATATACAGAACAATAAAGCTTGAAAACTGAAATATGAGTTCACCACGCTGAGGAATGGGACGGATTAGTCTGGTCTCTACTGCGTTCCGATCCTGATGGATGGTGTCATGTTTTTAAGGGGATTAGGGTATGATGGATAATTATGCCGGATTATAGAGGTTTTGGTATAGTCATTTATAAGCATAAGTACTAAAGAGTTTGTGGAGATCAATTATGATTTTTCATACTTTATATAAGGATACGTTGAATTTTTTTAAGGTTCTGTTTAATAAGCCCTGTTTGATTAATTTAAGAATCTATATTCTGTATTCCGAATGACAGATAAGGGATGAATTTAAAATTAAGGCAGATGTTGAGTAAGATGAAGAAAAACACTTTGAAATGGTTCGGACATAAATACGAATGAATGATTAAACAAATACTAACACAACAAATATGTATAATGTAAATGGGAGTAGAAGGTGCGGTAGTAGAATGAAAGCACGGTTGGATCAAGTGAAGGATAATTTGAAAGAAGGAAACGTAAAAAATCAGAAAAATCGTGTGAGAGGTGTATGGATATACTCGTAGAAGAGATGAAGGATGTGTGTCGAGATAGGAAAGTCTGACGGTCTGTCCTCTCGTCTTACCCCGACATGGAAATACGTGATGGTATATATGTACACTTTCTTTCATATTGACGTGGTTTGAATACAGGTTTGAACACGTTGCTTTACTAAAAGTATTTTATTTATTATTATTCTAAAATGGAGTTCACAAAGTTAAAGGCGAAACCTTTGATGAAAAATCTTAGTGTTCAAAAGCTTATTGTTATTTGTAAATGGCACCATCCATTAAATTGTAGTATTTTTTTTGTTATTTCTACTTCTTCTGTCTCTAAAGCTAGATTTGAGGTTGTTATCATCGCGACTGTCTTTCTTGAGATGTTGACTTCCTGCCGTCCTTCCATCTTTTTAGAGATCTTCCTGCCAGGGTGTATCTCATGCATTGCCACGAAGGGAACATATGTTGTATATTTTAAAATATTTTAATGTAAAGTTTTACAAAATTAAAACCAAAACATTTAAGTGAAAATTTATTTTTATTTCATCTCTTTAGTATCTGTAAGCATTTGAGTAAATTTCTTGATCCACGAAGACCGTCGACATTTGCTAGTTAAAATGAATTATTTTTTACAAAGTCTAATACTACTACTGCACTTAATGTTTTTTTTTATTAGTTTGTTACTGTGATTTCTACATCTTTTATTAGTTAGTTTGTTACTGTGATTTCTACATACTTTATTAGTTAGTTTGTTACTGTGATTTCTTCATACTCGTATTATATTAGTTAGTTTGTTACTGTGATTTCTACATCGTTTATTAGTTAGTTTGTTACTGTGATTTCTACATCTTTTATTAGTTAGTTTGTTACTGTGATTTCTACATCTTTTATTAGTTAGTTTGTTACTGTAATTTCTACATCTTTTATTAGTTAGTTTGTTACTGTGATTTCTATATATTTTATTAGTTAGTTTGTTACTGTGATTTCTACATATTTTATTAGTTAGTTTGTTACTGTGATTTCTACATGTTTTATTCAAAAATGTAAATAACTTTCTCATCCTCCTTTGAATTATCCTATTTATGTCTCAAGGTCTCATAACTGACTGTCAAGTTGAAAAAAGGTTAATTATATATGCTCATTGTTTCTCTCTATTAAGTAATTTTGAACGGTCACTTCAAGAAGCAGTCATTCTGTAGACTTCAAATTATTCTGCAGCTTGGTATAACTGTAACAGTTTTGAAATGCAGGCAAACATTCAAGTCACGTTAATACTGCAGGGTTGTCATAAAATAAATAATTTTCATTTGATATTTATCACACAGTTGACGTATGTGCCTCTCGTACTCATCACGAGTTGAGTTTAGTTTGTACGATTATAATCAATAGGGGTGCATGAACGAGGGGTGTAAAACACATTTAAACAAACCTACTGAACAGGTTTTACATAATTAAAGTGAACGCAGTGAACCAACCTCACAATTGTGTTTTTACTACACAAGAGTCAATTCGTTCGCAACATATGACTCAATGTAGACTTTTTAGAATTTAACTAATGTGACAATATTCATAAGTATCAAATATCAGCCTAGCAGTTCTATTGAAAACAGGAGGAGATCAAAATAAGTACAATATTATAGAATTACAATAATCTAGACGCAATACAACAAATGAATTAAGAGTTTTTACTTATTTTGTTGGAAGACATCGCCGTTCAAATTTAAACTTTTTAAGATTGTGAAGCATTCAAATATCACATAACCTATGTGTCTATCGAAAAAGGTTTTGCTATCAATAAAGACATAATAAAGTTTGATGCTATCTTTTGGAAAAATACTAACACCTTTGACTGATAACTGATCCTCATTAATATATGTTTTACGCGGTGTAGCCACCGTGTCTTAAAAAAATACATAGTATATGAGTTAAAGCAACAAAAATCAAAACAAAATAACAACTTTTTAGGGACTTGGGTTTCGCATAAAAGGATGAGGTTGTTTGAATAAAAGTCGTCGAGATCGAGATAAGCAAAGAGAGAAAGTTCATTGAAAGCGTCTGTATTTATAATGTATAGAACGGCGCAGAACATGTCGCTGTCTCGCTTCGCCGGACACATGGTTATTGTTGCGCGTTCCATATACATTTCATACTACGGTCTGTAGGAGAGGCAAGATATATGTTGGTGTCTCGCTCTCGCTGTTCGCTACTAGTGAGTTCAATGACCGCAAGGGCGACCTTCGCCCAGTGCTGTCTCGCATTCCTTACAGTGCGAGTTCAATGAGCGAGCGGCCAAAGATCGCCTCAGTGGGTTCAGTGACCGCACGCACGGTCGCTACAACTTCAAGAAAAATAGGAGTAAATATTTATGATCGAGAGATATTTAGAGATAAAAAATGTTTTTTTTTTGTTTTATTTAAAAATTATAAATACATCTACTTGAGCTAAGAAAACCGTTTCAAATTTAAAATATATAAATATATTTAAATAAAACTGCTATCTACTTGATTATAGACAATTTTTTTATAAACACAAAAAAATGAAAACAATTCACAAAGCTACATTATTAGAGCGCTGTTTAATGATGTTTGTCCTGTCAAGAGCGTTCCAAGATTATACGGTAGAGAGTTTATAAGTGCCAGTAAAAAAGCATAATCACAAGGAAAGAATCCTGTACGTAAGATAAAATATACACTTTGTTTTCAGATATCCTTTTTTCAAATCATATTAACATAATATTATCAACCGACCCTCCAGTTAACGAGTTGCCTACAAACGGTCTCGTTAGAGTCAAGTGTTTAATAAAAATCCATCTTAATAAATTTAACCTTACGACATACGAGTATATACATCAAAGGTGGCTTTTACTGTTTGATATCGTAATAACTTGAGATAAGTTTAAACAGGTAACAAAAAAATGATACACAAATAGAGGAAGCTCATATCCAGTTAGTTAAACGTTATGAAAAAAGAAATGTGCAATAACTTTTTACCATTGTGTTATGTGAAATCGTTGTATTGCATTGTATTACACGTTCATTGTTTACAGCACTTTATTGCCATGTGGCAATCTCTTTTAATCCACTAGAAACATGTTAATCTTTCTCTTCCTGTGTTAAAAAAATCCGCTCATTCCGATGCTGTGTATTCAATACACATCAATACACATGTAAAAATGAGCGATTTAAAATCGGAAAAAGTAGAATATTCATAGCCAATAGCTCAAATTAACTAAATTTTAAGTCAACAGTCATAATAATTGAAATTTAATTGCTGAAAACATGAAAAAAAACATCGACCGACGTTCACAGAACGGGCAAAGAGACCACCTCAAATGGATGCCCGAGAGCTACTGAGGCCTGAGATGGACAAACACTGTGTATGTTATACCTCGAAGGACGAAACAACAGCGAACTGAGATTCTATTTCTTGCGTTCCCATATACCAAAGAAGAGTGAGAGTGAGACGTGAATAGCGTCGGTTCCTTACCAATAGCGTTTTTTTAGAATGAATATACCTACGTTACACACTGGCACACGTTTGATTGTATTGGTGAATTTATTCCCGATTTTCACAAAATACCTCTGATGTGGCCGATATGTGCTAATTATTATTAATATTATTTTTTTCATTCAATGCGTAAATGTATTACAGAGGAATACCTAAAATCTGAACCCAGTATTTATAATATTTATAGAGATATTAAAGTTTTTAGAAGCAATGTGTATTAGTTACACATCACAGGGAAGGAAGGGTTAAAAACGAGACTGGAATCCTTTTTAAAAACATCTTGGTTCTAACGGGAATCGAACCCGCAACCTCCGGGCTGAGAAACAAGCATCTTACCAACTAGGCCACGTAGGACGTCATATACGTAATGTGAATTCCTTTTTAGTTTAATCCAAGGTTTGAAATTAAATAAAGGTTCAAACATACTTTCACGCAGCTATCCTCCATTATGTTTTGGTCTCTTCCGGTCTCTTTAATGTACCAGTTTTTTTCCAGTTTCTAGCTCCAAATGTCTCGTGGTCCTCTTAACCATCATTTAATTCTTCTACGTTATGACTTAAACGCTTAAAGAACGTGATTAGTTACTGGAATGGCTATATGTTATCCACATTCTTCTCCTCTAGAAGCGGAATAACGCTGCCTGCAGAGCTTGTGGCAAAGACAGGCCTGTTGCACTATTTACCTGGCCGCTCCAGCGCATACACAATCTACTTATATTCCTGCAACTTGCCACATTACCAATCAACATCATAAATCCATGTTAAAAACTTTACTTTTGAGAGGCACTTGAATGTCTGGAAAAAGTCTCTGACGCTCTTGGTTGTATTTTAATCCTTATCATGGGCCTAATTGGGAGAGTAGTACAAAATAGGCCTTTTAGTAGCATCTGATATATATTTGATTTCAAGTATAAATCCTATGACACCTTTATCAATATCTTTTTTTTATCGTCTATTTCCATTTTTTCTATCAATAAGCGAGTATATTAATATTTTTTAATATCGATAACTGCTATTTATCGGTTATCTCACTAAACATTCTCTCGAAAAAGCACTTTTTTTTAGAAACGATAATTTTTATACTTATAGATATAAAATTTAGCTATTTAAAAAAATGTTTTTTTTTGTCAATTTAGAGATACTAGGCGCGTCCAGAAAGTAAAGAACGATTGCGCACCACGCCCTGCGCCAATCCCCTACCACCGCGATCGTATGCGCACCAGTTAGCTCTTTCCCCCGCTTCAGTGCGAGCCGAGTTTAGTTGCTGAACGGTCGTGCGTCTTTGTTCTATAACCGTTCAAAATTGCGGCGCCCAACGTTTTATTAAAAAGGAGTCTTTAATATGTTATGTTATTCAAATCAAAACTTTTTTACAATAAATAAAACGAAAAAAAATTATTTAAGGACAAATAAAATTTTGAACTCAATAGGTTTATGAAACTGTGCCTCAAAGCACACCTCCCTCCTCTACACAAGTTAACTTTTAATAATATTTTCCCTTACGTTTACCAACGCCACTTTAATGAAACGACATAAGACATTATTGAATATAAAATGAAGTATTAACTTCGGTTTAAACAGCAGCATCCCAGCGGTCTAAAAGATATCAATATAGGTGGAATGAGCCCGTCAATTTGAGGGCCCCTTTTACGTGTCACCCAGACGGAGAGAGTAAGGCACACGTACATTTTACGTCGCTGGCATTTCATCAACACACTGAACGGTGTAGTCTTACACACGTAATATGGAGGGGACGTGGCGTCGTGTATACGTGATGTTTTTAGGGGAAGCTTCAGCGACTTGGATACTTTGCGACACAGAATGGATTAGATTTTTTTTACAATTATTTATAGTTAAGGCATTGACATTGTGGAGGTTTAAAGACATTGTGATTTGTTTTATCAAAACCTGTGTATTCCATTTTATGTATAACACTACCGGTTTCAAGGTATTCACCTTATCATCAGGGAAGCACAAATAAGTCTTGTTTGTGCTCACCTGATGATGAGGTGAAAAGGGAAGTAACCAGTGTTTGATAAAAAAAAAACATTACAATGGTTGAATTTCATCAAAAAAATAAATTTAAATGAAATAAATAAAACATTTATTTTCAATAATTATTCATCAATGCTTTACTTGAGTTTACTACAGGTTCCATAGAACTCCGTCTTCCTTGTCAGATGAAGGTAAACTCTGAGGTTCAATTGAACTTGGTGAATCTGTGTTTGAGAAATGTTCATCCATAGATGAGTAGAATTTTGAGGTAATTTAGTCTTCGTCTGATAATTATAATTGATTGTTCAGAATCCGAACAACAGGGTGGCGTAGAACGATAGACATTTTGCCATTACTGGTCTTGTGGCGTTGAATGACCTGTCTTTTAGTATTTAAGATATGGGTGGCGTATGCCGATTTAGAAAGCACTTAAATACAACTCTTTTCCGAAGCTCTTCTTGCATATATTTATTACATGACACCCAAAGCTAAATGTGTTGTTATTACATTTCGGAAGATCTACAAAGGTTTTTAAAGTTCATCTTTCCTTGGTAAATGTTCTGCGATTTTATTAACAAAAATGTTTTTGTAAACATATGCAGATACGGGGAAGTTCTTTGTCTTATGGGCGGAGCCATCGCCTTTCTATATCTACTCTCAACTTGTATATATTTATTTGGTAATATTTTTGTTAGAGCGCCATTGAACAGTATCTGCTCTTAAACCGCGCTTTATAATTTTTCCTCTTTTAATTAAAATTATATCACAGTTTTCATCATTTTCTAAATTTAAAAATCTAATAGGCTGAACTGAATTTTCTAGAATCATAAAACTATAAATTATTTACTTTGTAGTGTAAATATGAAATTATTTTTTTAAATAATCAAAATTAGTTTATATTTTATTAAAAAAACAATTCACTCGTTGAAATGAGTCGTAACTTTTTTAACAATAGTAATAAGGTAGCAAATTCTTAACAGAATATGTTTAAAACATTTAATAAAGTTTTTCATTACCCGACGATAAGAAACCGATGTCTTAGAAACCGGTGGTGACCTCAGTAAATAAGAAAATTTGTTTGTTTTATTGAAAAAATAATTCATCATTCATTTCAACGAAATGTTACTTTTTGAACTACAGTAATAAGGTCGCACAAGTTCATAACTGAACACATTTACCATGATTTATTTCAATAAAAAGAAATCCAGTGCTGCTTCTTTATTTCAAATACTTTAAAATTGCAGAGTACTTGGAACAACCAACTTAACCATAGTAAAAAAAAGCATGGTAGGACGCAGCAGATTACTCCGCGTCTCTCAAAATGAAAACACTACATTGATATCTTGTTCCATGTCATTTTATTTTAAATTTATTTTCAACAACTCTGTATTTAAGACGTATTTTCAAAAAAATTAATCCTTAAGATATCTATCTTCTATCCAAGGCAGTTTACAGCTTGGCACTCTGCGTCTTCTGTAGTAAAGTTAAAATTGTAAAATTACTTATCATAACACCACTGGAGGGTTTTAGATGTTCCATATCTTTTGGTCGCAGCCGCCAACTTCCTATTCTCACACTCAATTGTTTTTTTTTAATCAGTCAATAATAGCGAGTTTGAGTCCCGAGCTAGAGCGCCCTTGAGAGAAGTCCTATATTTTAACGGATATATAAAAATAGTCCTTTAATTATGATTATTATTAAACGATATTTCCCATTTTCTGGTAGCCTAGGCCATTTTTGACGTACACTGCCATTTTTGACGTAAACATTGCATAATTTTTTTTAACCTGGCGAGTTTATTGCCATGTGGCAATCTCTTGCAACCAGTCAGAAAGATGTTTTTATAGACCCTAAGTGTTAACCAGACTGGAATCCTATTTAAAAAAATCTGGGTTCTAGCGGGGATCGAACCCGCAACCTCCGGATCGACAGACAAGTGTCTTACCACCAGGCCACGGAGGTCGTCATTCTACGGGGAGAAAAATCCCTATACACCGGTAATAAATAAACTTTTTAACGAAGGTTAGTTTCGATGTCACCTGATCATAATTGAATAAGGTTATTGAAATTTTCCAGAAATCGAGACATAATACCTTCAGTAATAGATAATATTTCTATCAAAATTTACCTTCAAAACACAAATAGTAACTAATAAACTACTATGTGATAAAATACGCATTGAAATTTTGATATGTTTTTTAAATGAATAATGCCAGCTTTATATAAAAAGGGCGTAGAATGAATCTCTAAATAGTCTTCTTGAGATATAGACACTGGAGCTTGCCACGGATCTGATACACGTGTTGAGGTGTTACAGATATTATGTATCATGGTCCATTAAGCCGGTAATGAGCTCATATACATATCTTTACTTGTCCTTTGGGGTAATTACCTTAATAATAAATGTAAAACTACCTTTTATGGCTATTATCCATTTTTTTAACTATTCATATTATTTAATTTTGAAGTCACTACCGACTTATTTTAATATTTTTTTAATTATATCCCAATAAATTACCAATAAATGTCTATTTGATAATTTAGATCAGGCAATTGAACAACAATAGTTGCGGATTGCTGACCTAAATAAGGAAGAATAAAGAAAGAAACGAGGCCAATTAGATGGTAAACTTCCACGTTCAAACTTTAATCGAAAATATATAGCTATCTGGAAATATAGTATTTTTCTGATATGCCCCGATATTTAGAATTAAGTCTTTCTTGTTTAAGAATGATGTAGCAAGATGTTATAGAGCTGTATCTTGTGAACGTCTAGGGGTGCCTAAAAAGTACTCAGTCCTTGTTTTTTTAACACTTGTCTCCCTGTGATGGCTAACGAGTGACCAGGACTTATATTTTATTTGATTATTCGAAGTTTTAATACACAATAAAAGGATTTTTATAGCTAATTACAAAAAATAACCTAGCAGATTTTGCATATTTTTTATTTAAAATAAACATTTTTTACTGGATGCTTAGCGTCCAGCACCGTGGTTGGCGGATTTTTTTAGCACAATAAGGCAAATGTTAAATACGCTTGCATGGATTTATGATATTACGCATAGAGGGTCTCCTTCTAGTTAGCTTATTCGTTAAGAAGAATTTCAATCAAGATTCTTCTCATACTGCTAGGCGATGCCGAAAATATATCCAAAGTGTCACTCAGTTGGTTTAATATCTCCACACCACGCAAGACTGAGTGTACATCCAAGAGATTCATTCTGCAAGTTGGTATTTAAAACGGAGGATGATTCTTTGCACGGCGATATTTATTGAGGACACATAAACTTTGTGCTTCTAGTATCGCGAGGCAGTTAAAGCAACCTTGAATAACCTTTAGTAGGAATATCGCAGTGGATTCTTGCCTTCTTGTACCGAGGCTCCTATAGTTACACACTGTGACGAAGTTCGACATGGTACGCATATTTTGGGTAATTGCCGCTTGTTCTGTACGATAGATCTTCAACTCTTTACCTTTGGCTCCAAGAGGTTGTTATTATCAGGAAAGCGGCCGCACCTGGAAACTGCATGGGCCCGCAGATTATACTTGATGGAAGGTACAGAAGCTCATCATTTCTGCTTCTATATTATCCCTATCCTCTCTCGTAATCCTTCTCACTTCTTTTCACATTAGTTCATCTGAAAACATTTCTTCAATACTTCTTCTCGCACTTGACATCTATAAGTGCAATTTTCCTCTAGGACCTAGCACTGCATCCAAAAACACTTTATTGGCAGCAGGGCTTACAATTTATACGACTTGTATATAATTCCTATAACAGTACCTGCGGTGCGAAAGTCAATATGAAACCACCGCGTTATTTTTCCCGGGTCACGTTTCTCAACATTGAGGTCATGACGTCGAAAATAGAGTTCAGGAGATGCTGGAGAGGAAAAACATGTGCTGGATGTTCGATAGAATGGTATCATGAAGTCTTGATAATTTCAAGAGTCTTATGAAAACAAACGGAGTATAAAATATAATATATTGTCATATTTTGCTGAGCTTCATAACTCTAATTACTCAGCTGTTGATTTTAAGGAAAATAATTAAATTTAACCATCTGGAACTTTTTCCAGTTTTACCCCTCTTTACCATGTTACCCTCACTCAATATATCATATCGCAAGCCTACATCGTTTACTTCCCAGATGGTCAAAAGTCTGAAAGTTGTCAACAGAAATATTCAGTGTAAAACATCTAACTAGCTTTGGTTCCATAAAAGAAACCTACCCCAACGAATTGTATATGTTATATGCAGGATAACAATATACTACTCGCTGATAGAAAGCTGCTTTTATAAGATAAGAGGAAACTCTTGACTACGTTTTCTTTAAGTGTTTTGTACGCGTTGCTTATGATTTTGATTCAAGTATAAATGTCTCCCGATCTGTTAACGTGCCCCGACTACATGCTTTTAATTTTAAAGTCATTAAAATATATATAAATATTTATTTACAACAGTAGTTCCTCACCTAATATTAGAGCGCAGACTCTCCTCAAAGGCATTTTAGGTCGGTATTCAAACCCCACTTTTATTGACATTAAAAATATTACAAATCAATAGGTAGAATTTGATGAGCATAGCAAGGTGAAGGCTGTGGACATTATATCAGGAACTTCCCCGCATATTTTACTACCTCATTTGCTTTTGATTGTAAAAGGCGCAAACCATCCTTTTTATAGGGTGGAATTCTTAACTAACTAATAATATAAATAAATATTTAATTGGAATCTGAAAATCTTGATATGGACCGTCCGCTATCGAAGAAGAATTTCAAAAGTAATTTTATTTAGCGAGTTTATTTTTTTTAATACCAAAATTTCCGTAAATAAGTCATATTTTATTTAAATAACCTGAATGTGAGAATAACATTCAGATTATTTAAAAACACAAGGATTCAAACTAAAAACACAAGGATTCCAACTAAAAACACAAGGATTCAATTTAAAAACACAAGGATTCAAACTAAAAACCGGTGGTGATGGGAAGGATTTATTTTTATGATATTTATGTACAAATAGCTAATTCACCATTATTTAATGTCATATCAAAGGAAGGAACATTTAAGATAGATTTCGATAGAAATACTGTCTATATCAAGGGGTTACATGCCACAACTTTCGGAAAAGTATAATGCACTTTCTTCGATTAGGAACAGAAGACGTTGAAACCACCCTCCGCTTAAAAGTTTGCTTTGCAATGTGTTTAAAACTGGTGTATAATGAAACCTTTTTAATATAATGATGCAATTCGTTCGAGAGAAATGGTGGAGAACCCATAAGGTACCTTAAAAAGGGAAATATTTTTCCCTTTCACACACAGATAAAATCTATCTGATTCTTTCGGCCAGTATCGGAAGGACTTTTCTAACTCCTTTGAAATCTTTCAGATTATCCTCAATGTGTATCTCTACAGAAATGCTGTTCCATTTAAAGGATTCAGTAATCCAGAAGGTCTTCTTGGAGAACTTAACTATATTTTTCATGTTTGGCTCGATGTCTTAAATAGTGAGTCTAGTACATAATATAAGCGTGCTCAATGTTGAGCTTCGTAGTTTCTTCTATGTTTAGTTTGGACTTGATGCACCACCTGTCTTCATCCTCCTTGATTCTGAGTCATGTCGAATGCAACGTTCAAGACGATCTTGTTTACTCCTTTATTTGGTCCATCTTTTTTATAGAACAATTTCCACTTGCTCGTTTTCCCTCAACTGTCCCTGTCACCACCAGCTTATCCAGATTATCGATATTTCTTTCAGCAGCATGTCGAAAGTTTTTAACACTTGCCACCCTGTGATGGATATCGAGTGACCAGGACTTATATTGTATTTGATTATTCGACGTCTTAATACGTAATAATATTATTTTAATGGATTATTACAAAAAATAACCTGACAGACTTTGCATAATTTTAATTTAAAACATACATTTTTCACTGGACGCTTAGCATCCAGCACCGTGGCTGGCGGAATTTTTTAGCACAGTAAGGCAAGTGTTAACACTTGCCTTTGCAAATAATTTTTCTGCAGATTGTCAAAAAATTATAAATAATCTGTTATTCTTGGATAAAAAAAAACAGTAGCGCGCCTTGTGGTCCATAACAAATCTTATAATTTTAACTATACGCACCATACACGGGAAAAAACCAACCCCTAGCTTAGAAAACACCTAAGGGAGTTTTTTTTTATTTTTTCCCCGCGTTTTCAAATCTCCGAGTCCACAAAATATTTCCATCATCAATAACGTCTAAATAAAAACCATTTCTGTTTTATTCTGCTCACGATGTAAAAGGAAAATGTTTTATAATAAAACGTACGCAATCATAAGGAAAAATATTCCCCATATTTTGTGGCGGCAAGGCTTCAATAAAATGTATAGAGATATATACTGTGCAGCCTTCAAAGGGTTAAAAAATAAATGGCCAATATTTCTCTCTCGTCCCCATTTGAACCGCTGATCAATTCGTTGCACAAAGAGATAAAAAGAAGATTATCAAATTCATACCTTACTATTATATACACTCCAGTGACGAAAATGGGCGTCTAAAAATAAAAACATTGTAATGCATACTCGTTTGTTAGTGCCATTAGGCCCAAGTAAAAAGAAAAAAAAAATACGACTTTACTACATTTGAGGTTTATATTTTTAAATAATGATGTACTTTGAATTTTGCTAAGCAGATGCCGGAAAGTACACCCTACATTTTAGTAATTATATTTTTTTCCTCTGTAAAAGACGGTTCAATTCCTTTTAAAGTAATGTTACATTTTATAAAAACGGGGCTTAATTGTTTGTCTAAAAGACTGTTTTTGTCAAAAAGAGTTCTGTGATATGGTTTGGGCAAACAGAACAAATAAAAAAATTCAGAACAAAAAAAACGGTGTAAATGTGAGTGGAAGGCGTGAGAGAGGAATACCAAGGAAAATATGGTTGAATCATGTCAATGACATTTTGAAAGAAGAAAACATAAAACAGTCAGATTAATTATTGATAAGGTGTTTGAATGTAGAAGAGACGAAGGATGTCTGTCAATAAAGTAATGTCTTGTGGATTACCCTATCTGCCTGCTCCGATAGGAAAGTTACGTGATGGTATGTATTGGGTGGTAACATAAGTTGTGTCCGTTTTTTTTTCAAATTAAAAATGAGCACCAAAAGTAAAACAAAATGGTTAAGGTTATATGTCATTCGAAAGAAAATTTTATGTTCTACAAGATTTTGGGCTTGTTTTCACGTTACATATATTATTTTATTTGGTTAAAAGCCTTCAAAATGGAATATCAAGTAAACGAAAGTAAGCATTTTCGACACCTCCTCCTGTTCGCGTTCCATCGAGGGAATAAAGCTGCCAAAGCTGCTCGCGATATTTGCGAAGTATACGGTGAAGATGCTATGAATGAAAGGACAGCTCGTCGATGGTTTTTGCGTTTCAAAGACGGTAATTTCGACCTGAAAGACATGGAGCGTTCCGGATGACCAGTGGACTTCGATGAGGAGCGCTTAAACCATATTATTCATGAAGATCCCCTTCAAATCACCGTAGATTTGGCTGAACAGATGAATTGTAGTCATATGACTGTATACCGCCATCTTAAATCAATGAGAAAAGTCCAGAAGTTCGGCGCTTGGGTTCCACGTGTTTTGAATGAAAAAGTACAAACAACAAAAATCAATTCTTGAACCTAATATATCTTACATCTTTCTGATGATTGGAAGATATTTCCGCTTCGAAATAAATCTACCAATGTACTACTGTACACAACAAAAGTCTGATATTAAAATACTATTACAAAACATATATCGATAAACTTAAGAACTCTGACGAATACCTTTAAGTTATCAGTCTTCTTTCTCTACAAAAGAATTCTTCTTGTACTCGATGGTAAAGGATCAATCACTGCAATCGACTTATCGAGGTAGATCGGCTGTTCATACAATTTAACTTAACTAGACGATTAATAAGACCCAGACGACCTTAGAGTACCCTTTTTAGAAATGAAAGCTTTATGATAATAAACCATCAGATAATTAATACATACAACGAAAGTTTGATACAATAACACAATTAGTTGAGACAAAAAGAGTAATTATTTATCTTAATTAGATCCAAAACATTTTTTTCAGTAAATGTCTACGAGCTTAATGAAATAAGGATAATTATATCCATCGGAAAATAAATGTTTACTATTTGTAAGAAATTATTTGATATAAGTAAGCTCATTATTTATAAGAATAAAAATGTTGACTTATTTTTTTTAAATTTTGATTTTCAAAACATTTTACTGAGATATGATTCGTTTTAATTAGTTTAAAAACAATGAAAGTTTTGAAATTTACAATTCCAAAATGGTTTAAAAAAACATAATAAATAGGTTTTGACATTTAAGCTTTATCTCAGACAAAACAAGACATTTTTTTTAAAGAAAAAAAGCTACATTTTATCTTTAATTTCTAAAGCAATTCTTAGACAAAAGGATTCATGTATTATTTTTTTGTATCTGAAAAAATCTTTTCAAATCTCTCAAACGAGTTTTCGTACATTAGAGCAAAGTCTTATTGTCAGTAGTTTCTCTCATTTAAAAGTTAAACTTAAATAATTTAATATTGTTACTTCTTGGAGTTTTTTTTTTCTGTTGAAGTGACTTTGCCTGAAAGTCCTGAAAATGTCCTGAAAGCGTCCTGAAGCCCCTCGAGACTTCACCGAGCTCCAGTGAGAAAACAAGAGACGTACATGTTTTGCAACAAAAGAAAGAGGACTCGGCAAGTGTCCTCGTTTTAATTGAGCGTTTTTCTGCAAAAAACCTTCAGCTGACTGCGAAATTTTGTTCCTTTTAATTTTCCTGAAATGTTTCGTTTTTTTTTTTTGTTTTGTTTTCAAAATCTTGATTGCGAGAAATAACTCTTCTAAAGAGCAAAATTCTTATAATCACAAGAACAAGTATAATTTGATCATTAAAAAACTCAAATTATTTTTGTAAAATGTATGGGGGTGTGTTGAGCTAATTTTACCTTATTGAATTAACCTTTGGTTGTATAGAGTACAGCTTGGCTGGTTTTTTAGCAAATTTGATCATTTTATCAGCTTAAGCAAAACTTTATCAGTGTTTAAAAAAATCAAAGATGCGTTATGTGGAAACAAGATTAGAATATTTTTATAAAAATCTGATATCCGTTGTATGAAAATAGACATCTTACTAACTAGCTCACGAAGGTCGTCAATTCGTTAGTAGTAATTACGTAATTTTGTTTTTTTTATAGACTATATAAATACTTAATAAATTGAAGAAATTGGTTTAAAAATGGGTCATTAATTCTAGTGGTATCTTTCAACACAACTATGTTAAATATTTTTCTTCTTCATTTATTTTAGGACCGGACGACGTCACAAGAGGCAAACAATGATGGTCCTGCATCATTGTTTGCCTCTTGTGACGTCAACTGCCAGCTGTCTTTCTATCTTTTGGGAGGTCGTCCTGGAGGTCTGCTTGCTTGGGAGATACTGTCCCTGGTCATTCTTACGGCTCTTGGTTCCGCCATTCTGGATACGTTAAATCGAATATATTAAAAAGGGTTGCCGGGAGACATCATTGTATTCCGCCCCATTCATCAAGTCTTCGGGCTTAGAGCCAATTAAGGTATGCACTAAATTGACGGTTTGTCAACGTATTTGTTGATGATACTACCTTATACGTGAATAAGTCACAATATTTTTTAACGCTTGTGAGTATTGTTTCTAGACAAACTTTTTTACTTGACTTGGATCCTTTTTTGGGTTCCATTGGATATTTAAACTAAAATTCGATAGTAGAAATACAGCGTGTCTAATTTATTGTTGATTTCTATATTTTTATTTATTTATTATTACACATGAAAAGAAATATACATAATTTGCGAAAAAACAACAGGTAATTTAATTTGGACATACATTATTTTAATGGATCTGGGTTTGTCGCCTTTCATTTGTCGTATATGGAGTTGAAACATTAATAAAAAAAGAATGAGACAAGTTAAATTGATGAATTTATCACGAGGTTCTGTAAGCGGATATTAAAAACTCCATGGACAGCGATGTGTTCAATTATTGTCTGAGATAAATACTGCAACTACTTGAGTGTTTCGCTCACAATGAAGATTGTCAACTCAAAGTTCTCATCCAAGCGCACATCATAAGCCTCCTCCACACATGAATACCATATTCTCGTACATCTCGTCACGTATAACCTTCCATTACTCACACTTCTCACTTTATCTTATTTTAAAATCTGGTCCACTTGATTCAATCATGTTTTCTTCGATCTACATATCTTACAATTCTGACTTGTATACTTGCTAACTCATTCATTATTTCCACAGTTCAAACCATTCTCACATTTCTGTCTTTATCTTACTTAAAACATCCATTTTATTCATACACAAATATATTTTGTGTTCATTCTAAATACTGCTTCTTCGTCGTGACGTCAATACTTATTAATGTGAACCATAAATTATTGAGCATATTCATATGGTTTTCCATTGTCTTCCGCACCGCAATAACTATTTTAGGAACTGTATACATGTTGTATATATTGGAAGCCTTGTTGCCAACACAAGAATACTTTGGGGCGTAATATTATATAACGTTCCAGATGAAATGTGTAATTATAAATGTTAAATAGGAGCAGAAATGTAGAAATATTTTGGGGTATACTAATGTTGACAAGAAATGGAAGGATAAGGAGAGATTATACGGAAAATACAGAAGCAAAAATGACCAGCATCTGTTCCACATCTCCAAGTTTAGCTTGCGAGCTCATGCAGTTTCTGAAGTGTGGCCGACATTAATTTTTAAACGAATGTCTCTATAGCAACTGGAATTTTGAAAAGCGTGCCATTGTGAAACCGTAAAAAACCTACAGCAGCCATTTTTTATAACTGTCATTATTTAACAATATTGTCAATTGACAGATGTGAAGTTTATTATGCAGCGCTTCACGTCGACGACAATCATCACCATTCATTCGTCATCATTGTCAGTAATAGGACATTTTCTGATGATCGTTATAGTGAATTTTGACTGAAAATTTGCATTTGCATGATAAAGTTTAACTGTGTCAAGAACTTAAGACTTGATCGTTTTCAGCGTCGTACGTTTGTCAATTGGTAAACAAGTAAATTGATAATGATTTTTCCAGGCTCAAGTAAATTGATAATGATTTTTCCAGACTCAAGTAAATTGATAATGATTTTTCCAACAAAATCTGCTTCAGCGATGCAGCACATTTTCACTTTAATGGATTGATTTGACGATTTCCGTTGCCTAGCTGGTAAGACGTTTTCTCTTAGCCCAGAGGTGGCGGTTCGATTCCCGTTGGAACCCAGATTTAAAAAAAAAGAGGATTCCAGTCTGATTTTCCCTTAAGGTCTTTTTAACATCTTTTTGTGTGGCTCTATGATATTGCCATATGGCAATAAGGCTGCCAGGCTGTACTGTATACAACAAAAGTGAATACAATACATTAATAATGATCACAATGCCGTATTTGGAAAGTCAAAATTCAAGATATAATGAAGAACTACAGATAAATCCATAAAAATAAATGTTTGGTGTAGATTTTGATATGACTGTAATTGGACAGATGTGACTGTAATTGGAAAAATCAATGCCGCTCAATGAAAATTGCTATCGAAACATTATTCAAAACTTTTTAAGGCATTAATTGCACATAATCGACTAAGAATACATTTGTTTTCAACAAGATGGTGTCACTTGTCACACAAGCAACGAAACAATGGCGTATTTACAAAATAAGTTTCCTGGACTTATCAATTCGAGATGAAAGGTTTATTGACCGCCTAGTTCGTATGATTGAACACCACTGAACTTTTTTCTTTAGAGTTTTGTTAAATTCAAAGTCTATTTCCAAAATTCACAAATTATTCAAGAATTAAAAGACAATATTCGTCGAGTTATTGTTCAAATTGAAGCACAATTATATGAAAATTTCGGTAAAAAGAATTTTTGTTCGTTTAAAGAGCAGAGAGAATCAATCATTTGGCTGCTGTTATATTCTATACATAATATTTAAGTGCCAGTTTTATATTGCAATAAGAAAAAAATTAAAAATTTAAAAGGACTCTTTATATTCATGTGATTACCTTTCTGGTTGCTATTGGTGAACCCTATACATTAAAATTTAACGTTTTTTCTTATAACACGAATAAGTTTCAAATAAATAAAAATTTTATTATTAATTGATTTGGGATCTATTTCGTAAAACTCTCAAAACTCTTAAATTTTTAAACGGAATAATTTAACACTTACGTGTGAAAAACTCTACACAATAAACTTCAATAAAGTACTACTCTGACAATGCTTTTGTAAAACGAAACATGCCTGTCATTTTAATACGAGTTAAGTATATAGATTTACTTCACATTTAAGTGTGAACTTATTTTTTTTAATAATAAATTTTATTTGTTAGTAACGAGAAGTATTATGCTGGTAATGAATACGCCTTACTTTAATGTTTTATTAGATTACTTAATAGGATATCATTCTTGTAAATAATGGAACAAGCAGAGAACGTGTTATGCCCAGATCCACTCGGAATAAAGTGTTTGTCAATAGTCTCTGAAGAGGCAAGCTGCAAGTGCATATTTGCTAGAGGATTACCGGCACGATCCCTGGCGCGCGGCGCTAGACTAATTTGACGTTGTTTATCAACTCTGAAAGAGGTGGCCTGCATTCTGAACTGCATTATTGTAGATGAGTGTAAGGCAAATAAGTTATATTGTGAAATAAATATACACTTTATAAAAATCAAAATTTTTGAATTAAAGATATATTGTTCATTTTGTTATGTTAATAAATTTTATGTGCATTGTTATGCTATTGTAATATATTTTATTAAACGCATGAAGTGTATTGTAATGTAAATATATTTTTAATAGAATAAATTAAACTACACTACGCTCAAATCTAAATGTGTTACTATCACAACTTGGAAGATCTACAAAGGTTTCTTTGTAGTTCGTTTTTTCTTGTTAAATTTTCTGCAGTTTTCTTACCAAATAAGTTTTTCTGAACAAAGGTACATGCGAGGAAGTACCTTATATAATAACCGTCGTCTTGCCGTTTCACTCGATTTTTTTTGTAATATTTTTTATCTGTCGATAATAATGGTTTTGAATACCAAAATAGAGCGCTGTTGATAAAAATCTGCTCTAAATGGCACTATACATATTGATAATTATTATTATTTGTAATTTGTTTTATCAAACATTGCTTATTCCAGCTTTTTTCACAAAAATAAAAAAAATTAAATAAATTAAAAAATATAGAAAGCGGAATAAACAGTGTTTGATAAAACAAATTACAATGTTTTTCAAACTCCACAATGTTAATTAATGCCTTAACTATAAATAAAAAAAATATAATTATTATTTTTATTTTAAGCACTTGTATTCATCCCTATTTTTTTTGTACACTACGCGTTTTACAGAACTGTCGTTTTTGTTTGATGAAGAGGAACTAATGTTATTGTTTTGAATATGTGGTAGTTATTATTGGTAAAGATAGAGTGGTATGTGGGTAGTAAGGAAAATGGATAAAACAGGGCCAAAAAGTAGGTGTTTGATAGAAAAACAGGTTTAAAAAAGAAGTACTACTGAAATCTATCTAATTATTTATAATATTGAGACCTAATTTTTTTTAAATCTTGTAATCCCCACGGCTTGATAGTCCATCACAGTACTTATTATCATCTTTAATGTATGAAAGTTACGAGGAAAAGTGAATGTGGAAAAATACTGAAAAACGCCAAATAAACGGTGAAGCAATGCTTACATTGAGAATAATATATGAGGTGACAATGTATGACGTAATACGAAATGAAGTGATAAGTGATGAATGTGACATCAATACTTATATATTTAATAAGAGCACTTTACAAAAGTCTTACGGAAAAAGTTAACTGATATTGGAAATAAACCCTCATCCCCCTGGCTAGAAGGCAAACGTTTTAAGGTTTTTTTGAAGCCTTGTCAAAGTTGAAATTTTAAATTGCTTTTTTTTGTCTACAGAAAATATTTACAATTTGTTTAGCACAACCTTGTTACATAAAAAGTTAAAACATAACATTTTCCTCAAGCGTTTATAAGTTTCCACAATTTTCTCAGATTTCCACACGACATGTGTGATGAATGGCTCCATCTAGACGCCTTCCCCTATTAATCTTCGCACTTCTTGATTATCTCACCTTGTTCCAGCGAAATATCTTTTCATTTGTTATGATTTTCTTAAAATGGCTAAAATAATTTGACAGTTGTACAATAAAAGGATTTACTTCTTTGCGAAAATGAGCACATTTTTCATTTTCTTTTCCTCTGAATTCAGGGCTGTCGTTAGATTACTGCAGCATACATGTTATTTTTTTATTCTTTTGTGTACATGGTGATTCATGGTACACCTTTCAGGTTTATCGTTATACACAAATTTCTTCGGACCAACCAGCTCACCTTGGATACATAAAATTGTTTGACAAATTTTACAACAAATGTTTATTTAAATTTGAGCAAAAAAATTATATATGTGTGAACAATAACTGTTTAACTTAGGGGGGGGAAATTGTTTAAGGATAAGTAGGGAAAATAGGATGAAAGTTATTTTAAGTAATTCACATTTTTTATTCATTCTTTTTTTATTTTTTTGTTTCCCATGTCGAGTTTATTGGCATGTAGCAATCTCTTCCAACCAACCAGAAATATGTTTTAATGGCCCCTTAGTGATAACCAGACTGGAATTGTTGAACTTAGTGAAGAAGATTTACATTTCACACCTCTTGGAAGCTTTCTTATGATTCAGAACTTATCTTCTCACAATTTTTGTATAACATTTATAAGATTTTTACTTGTCTTGTTTATGAAGTTTTGATTAATTTCCATTCCTATTCCGAAACTTGATGTTTGATTCACGATTGTGTTTTTGTTAACTTTGTCAAATTTTATATTTAACAACAAATAACGTCATATTAGTATATTTAACAAAAAAAAATCATTAAAGCCTCGCTACACGCGTTTCTACCTCTTATCACGAGACTCTCTTCATACGAAAACAGGGGTGTCAGACTTGAGTCATATTACATCATGTGTGATATACTGATCCAAAGAAAAAAAGTTTAAGAGGGGGGAAACCTTTTGTATTTTTTGGTTATTTATCTTTTGTTTTTGCTTTATTACTTTATTGTTTTTGCTTTATGACTTTGTTGTTTTTGCTTTATGACTGTTGTTTTTGCTTTATTACTTTGTTGTTTTTGCTTTATGATTGTTGTTTTTGCTTTATTACTTTGTTGTTTTTGCTTTATGACTGTTGTTTTTGCTTTATGACTGTTGTTTTGGCTTTATTACTTTGTTGTTTTTGCTTTATGACTGTTGTTTTTGCTTTATTACTTTGTTGTTTTTGCTTTATGACTGTTGTTTTTGGTTTATGACTTTGTTGTTTTTGCGTATAATTTTTTTGAACAGTACCAAGTTTTATATAATTTATTATTTCTAACTTTGACGTTAAACATCTATCGCTAAAAATTTTGATGAGTGTATAAATTGACTTGATGATATTGTTATTAATCATGAATGTAACCGATTAAGTATTAAAGAATACATTATTTTCACAGTAAATGATGATCTTTTCATTTTGGAAGGATTTTTCCCTTTTTTACTATAGTTTGAAAATTCACGTTCTTGTACAAGAGTTCTTCAAACCCTTTGCACCATTGTTGTTATTGTGTTATACGTTCCATCTACAGAAGAACGATAACGGACAGTTTGGTTGAAAGAGAATGTGGGAAATGACTTATCCGAGAAACACACAGCGAATGATCAACCGATCTTTCTCCTTCCACGAAGATATTGCTGTTTCTTGAGTCATTTCTGCAGTGCTCATGGTAGTTACTTTTATAACATGTATAGGTGGAGGCTTGAGAAGTATCTTCCATGTTAATCGAGTGTTCTGCAGACCACAAATCTCTTAATTGAAAAGCGCTTGATATACTCGTTCGTAGGTGGATTTTATGAAGATAATAGCGCGTCCCATGAAGTGATATCGTGGTAAAGATACCTGCCTATTACTTTAAAGTGTAAAGAGACAAAATGACATCCACATACACACATTTTGATCATCAAAAAGAAGAAATGAAACATGAGAAATGGCATTGGACATCGCTTTTATTTTATTATCAATCAAAAGTTTGGTGACGATAGGTTTGCAGTATTCAAATTATATGAGAGCTGGTTGCTTAAACACTGGTGGTTTCCAATATATCAGAGTGGTCGACTTAGTTACTTTATATAAAAAAATATTTTTCTATATATCCTCGGTTATCTTCGTTTGTGGGCTTTGTAGTCAAGGATCCTCTCACCAATATAACGTCAATGTTGAGCGTCACGTTGATCATGTGATCTTCTGTGAGAAAGTAGCCTGCTATTTGATGCGCACACCCTCCTGCAGATATCACAGATATGTGGATCCTGCTAAGTCGCCTGACTCTACTGATACATGTTTGCACCACGCTGACTGTTTCTCACACGTCTAGCTGTTGAGATACATCAGACAGAGGACACATGGCTCTCCTCCCTCCTCGGTCCAGAGCCACCTGCATACAGTCCTCGACAATGCTTTTATAGAGCGAAACATGCATATAATTTTAATTTAAGTTTAGTCTGTAGATTTTTCACATTTAAGTTTTAAATCGTTGTGTTTAAAAATGAAGTTCTACACTATAAATAATAAATCACTGAAGAAAACAATATCATTGTTTTAAATCTTTCCATTCATATTTTAGCAAAATAATAAGGGAAAGCTCTTGAATTTTGAAATAGTTCAAACTTATTTGAATTAAACACTTTTTTTTATTAGTGTGAACCACCAATCAGTCATTATTGAATTACAGTCACAAATATAATATTTAAATATAATTTTATGTGTAGATAATGAAAATTACCAAGAAATTATTTTAAATTAATAAAAAAAAATTAAAAATCCCACGTAGATTAGAATAATGCACTTCTTTCAGTAAAAACAACCTTTACGGTTGTATGAAGAAATGAGGATGTGAAATTTTAGTGAGTTGTTACGTACCAAGGAAAAATGCGCATATGATTATTTACATGGGTTTTTGTAAGGTTAGTACTGATATTTATTAATACTTATATCACTCCTTTTATTTGACACACGCGTGCAATGAAAGTACTGAAAACGGAAAAGTGGGGGTTCTGCCACTTTTCGTAAAAAGTTATCCTCATCTTGTATATCTTAATGGCTTTTCTTACTTAATAGTCGATTCCAGAAGGAAAAAAGGGAAAAAGTTGAAGGTTTCTGCTTGGAAACTTGGACATAAATGTTTGACTGCCTCTTTCTACTTACTCGTACTACTCTTGAGTTACATTAAAAATATTTGTTTTTACTGTACGAATTTAAAACTTGGGTGAACTTTGATAAAGTTTCTTTTGCTTTCTACGTGCCTCTTTTTATTGTTGAAACTAAATTTTTACGTTTATAATGAAAGTTTTTTTATTATTTTTACATACGTAACATTAGAGTTTGTGTATATCTTAATATGTGATATATAGCTTTGAAAGAATAATCGCTGGTCGTTAATATATTATATTTTACACATAACGAATTCATTATTTCTAGTTTTTATTTGTGAGTTATTTGTTAAGAAATTTTTGCATAATAGTTACTTGTATGTATGGAAGTGAAACGTAGACGTGAAAAATGACAGATATAAAGACTAGAAATGCGTGCATTGAGAATAATACACGGGGTGACAATATATGACAGAATACGGAAAGAATATCAACTTAAGGCTGATGCGTTGATTTAGATTAAAAAGAGCACGCTGAGATGGGTTGGGCATGTAGAATGAATTAAAGAAGAAATATTTACAAAAGAAATATCCAGTATAAACGTGAGTAGATGGCCTGTAAGAGAAAGGGTAAGAAAATTATGGTTTGATCAAGTGAATGCTATTAAGATGCCTACATTGTGTCACACCTCTTCCTATTATTTAAACTTATTTAATCTACGCCTTTAATTACGCAAATCAATTTTAACACATTACAATCTTACCATGTGTGACGCGGCTCGGCTCAGCAGGTGCGAAAGGGGCAAGTCCTCTTTGATCTCAGGAGTTCGTTGGATTATTTGAATTCTGAGTAACTCTCTCTCAAATCTTATACCAGGAAAAGGGGGGCAATTAAAAAGAGATATAAGTTTAGAAACAAAGAAGTTTAATATAATATAAATGGTTTAATTAAAAAAAACCTTGAGCGTAGCTCAAGGAAAAAAAACGTGTTTTATTCAAAAGTTCGGTTCCCGAATCGGTGGCTCGAAGGTTGTGTTGTGATAATTCAAACAAAGGGGTATAGAAAAGCAATTTCCTACAGCAAGGACAGGGCAGAAGGTCCCGTCCACGAAATCAGCATTTAACACAAATAAAGGATATATTCACCCAAAATTGCAAGAGAGAGTCCTAAAGCGTCTATATATGCGGCAGGGAAACGCAGCAAAAATTCTGGCAGCTATCAGCCTGATGAACAGCGCAGGTCGTATTCAGCGTGAGGAGCGTGAAAGAGATCCGTCCAGCACAGCGTCCCGAATGGAAAAAAAGACCTGGGGAGCTCGTGCTCCCCCTTTTAAAGACAATCTCGGGGGAGGGGAGAAATATTCCCATCCCCATAGTAACACACATAGCGACAAATATGTCCAGAACGTGGAGATAAGACGCACTCATCGACCTGGATACGCGACTTATAAAACATGACATATCGGGAATTTACAGTACCGAGGACGTATACATATGCAATTTATCAAATATCGTCCTCACAATTGTGATAAACACATGAAGCGATAATACATGTGAACTAAATACTGAAGTATTACGTTAGAAGAATACTCTAAGATGGTTAAGGCATGTATAACGAATGAATGATAAAAAAACTAGTAAAGCAAATGTAGTGTAGTAGGGGGAAATAAGGAAAGGATATACAGATCAAGTGAATTATATTGAGAAAGAAAAAAAAGTGAAATAATCAGAGAATTATAGCTGTACAAATGAAGAAAAAGCAAAATATATGTATCACAATAGGAAAGTGTGACACCATATTCTCTTTTCTTTCCCCGATAAGAAAATGTCGGAGAGGGTAAATGTATTAATGTACCATTGCTTCTTCCTTCGCTCTTTGGATCGAGGGTGAAGACTTTCTAACACATATTTCTACTTTCTCGATATCTGGTCTCCTCATTCATTCTAGTCTTAAATTATCTTCATACAATCACTTCACTTCCTTTGTTCAATTCATTTCAATAGTCATCAAATTATATATCTTTTATTGTTATCAAGATATTCTAGAAAAAAATATTGTTTCTTCTTGTTGAAGTGACATTAAGTGAAACGTAAATTTTTCGATTAATATTGAAAAATAACAATTATTATTGGAAACGGTTCAGCTCCCAACCTTACGGCACACCTTGCCCCAGGCAACTGGAGTCTTTCCCAATATTGAGAAGATGTGATGCGCAGATAACAAGGGATACCTAGTAATTTAAAGCAGGAAAATTATCCCTCAAAAGATAGGGAAGGTAATTTAAATAAAAAATATTTTCGAAAAACTTAAGGTTTTGAAACTCAATAACGATTTACATAAAAAAATTCATTCGAATTTTTATTTTTATGATATTATTCAAACTGTAAATGATCAGCCCAACTGAAAGCAAAAGGTGACGGTTAAGAAAAATAGTGTAAATCTGTTACGTAGCCAAGTGATTAGGAACGATCGTTGTGAACTTAAGGCGGATGTGTTGAGTAAGATGAAGAAGAACACTTTAAAATGGTTTGAGCATGTAGAACAAATTGTTTGAGCATGTAGAACAAATGGTTTGAGCATGTAGAACAAATGAATGAAGAAATACTAACAAAACAAATACAAAGTGCAAATATGTGTGAAAAAAATACTAAAGAAAGGATGGTTGGATTAAGTTAATGATTTTGAAAGATGGAATCGTAGTCAGGGAAATCGTATAAATTGTATGAGAAGGTGTATGGATATAGAAGAGGAGAATGATGTGTGTATATTAAAGAACGTCGAGTACTCTGTCTTCTCTGCTAACTCCCACATGAAAATGGCGTGATGGTATGTATGTATGTTATCAATCGAAAATGGCGTGATGGTATGTATGAAGCGAATGCACCGATATAACATTTTTGAAAACATCTATGAAAACAATTATTCATTTTAAAAGGGAGTATGAACTTTTTTACTGAACCGTAATCGAATGCCCTTAGTTTATCAATCAAAATTCAGCCAAATTGATATAAAATATGATCATGTAATTTGTTTAGTCAAACGTCTTTTATTCCACTTTACGAGTACATAACGATATAATAGCCCTGCCGGTTTTAAGGTCATATAAAGTGGAATAAACATTGTTTGACTAAAGAAATTACAATCTCTTTAAGCTTCAACAGTGTTAATGCCTAAACTATAAACATTATATGCAATATGATATGTTCGATACCTTTGCTCGGTTTCCTCAAGTAAAACATCGATCAATAAGTCCCGGAACTAACTACTAAATCAACATTTGTTTGCCAAAATTCTTCTTTATTCATCAACATAGTCTCCTTCAAGAGCAATACATTCATTCCAACGATTTCCTAACTTTTCTATGCCAGCCGTGTAGAACGATTCATCTTAGGTGTCAAAATAGGCGTTAGTTTCGGCAATTACTTCTTCATTGGAGCCAAATGTCTTTCCCTGGAGCATCTTTTTAAGGTCTGCGAACAGCCAATAGTCGCTGGGGGCCAATTCTGGAGAATACGGTGGGTGCGAAAGCAATTCGAAGTTATTGATCGATGTATTATATGATGACACACATTCATAATGATCTGACATTCTCAGAACTTTTCTAAATACGACACCTGTTTATTTACCAACTGTTTTTATATTTTAATACAACAAGCGCAACAGATATGTCTATCTTAGAACATCCTTAAATATCATATACCAAATTGGTACATGAAATAATTATAGCCCTGCATTCAAATTATTTACTATTGGTCGAGTGTTATTTTTCCGAGCAATGAAATTCAGTTGAAGAAACTTTGCATTATTCATAAAAAATTACAATTTTAAAATTAAATTAATGCACCAAAGTTAAGAATATGTTTTGTTAACGATATTTATAAATTGTAATTTTAATGTTGATATTTTTGAGGTTAGATTTGATTTAAATTTTATAATTATTATTTTTTTAAATTTTATTTACACATGACAAGAAATATACACAATTTGCGAAAAGAATCACAAGTAATTTAATTTAGACACACAATTTTAATGGATCTGGGTTTGTTGCCTTTCATTTGTCGTGTGCCTAGTAAACTAGACTATAGCCTGTATCTCACTGAGGACAAAGGTAATAATTTGTTGTGTGTAAAACAATCTGTAATTTTAAAGTTTATATTTTTAAGTTACATAACAATTTCCATTGTGTAAAACAATTTGCTATTTTAATTTAAATGTTAAATTACATTATTTTGTCTGATGTATCATGAACAATGAGGTTTATAACTACTCCAAGAGGAATTGCAATGACTTTCGACTTGCGAAAACCAAAATGATTAAAAGTCTAAATACATTATATATGCCACAAAAGTATCAATATTTTTAACGAAATGACAAACGGTAGAGATGAGAGCATCTCAATTTGTAAGAATAACGAAAATCATTTACTTCGCGAAATAAAATTCAATAAAAACAGTAGGTTATACTGAAAAAACTGCAAAAGAATTATTGAGATAAATATATAAAGATGTCTGATAAGGCCATCTCTCATATACAAGGGCAAATTAACTGTGAAGAAAGCTTGGATATATTCCAATATACGATATTAAAAAAATATATTTCCTTTGCCATGTTCGTTCAACTAGGTCGAATGAAATCTTTCGTGTACGTGGGGTGAATACAAATTATAAAATCAATTTATTTACAATATAAATGGCTTTATGTTCAATAAGGAATTATTTGATTTTGATGTTTGGTAATTTAATAAAAAAAAAATTAAAAAGAGTATTTTACAGAACTTTGATTTCCAGATAGCAAGCAGCACACTTTGCTCATTTCAAATGTAGTGTTTTTTTAAATTTGCCTTTTGTTTTCTATTTCTCTCCATTTATATTCAAAGCTCGTTTTTTAATAATAGTTTTTTTATTGCTCCAGGTCTAAGTAAAATTTTTGTAAGTTGTTTTCAATGAAAATACCACTGATCTCAATTAAGTAATATATCATTTAAACAATGTAGGAAAGATACTCTATATTCTCAGATAATCTATTGCTAAAAAATTAACACTTTTATTACATAAGAGTGCGAAAGTACATATATATAAAATAAATACATTTGTTTTGTTTTCGTCAAATATTATTAGATCTTTTCCCCGCGGTTCAAAGGTGAAAGTTCAGAACTACAGTTCACATGAACGCAAATATTTGGTCTAAGGTTTTATTTTAAATATTTTTCAAACTTCACCTTTAAAATGTGCCTGATGAGTTCTGAAAAAAAGAGCAAAAACCTCTTTTGAAAGCCTATTGATGGTTACTACTATGCTCTTAGTTTTGTTTAAACTTCTTTGTTTAAGAAGTTTCAAGATGAAAAGTAATTCTATTTGGTATCCGAATGTTATTGATCTATTTTGTTAAAAGATTTTCAATAATGAGTTCATTAATGAATAAAACTTCGAATGCTTTATTTTTCTTTTTACTTCATCGGCACTTAAAAGGTGAGGATAGGGAGATTCTTTAGATTTTCTACAAAACCCCATGAATGACTCTTCACCGTCATTTACAGAATTCCGATAAACTAAGGGCATTCGATTACGGTTCAGTAAAAAGTTTATACGCCCTTTTACAATAAATAATTGTTTTCATAGATGTTTTCAAAAATGTTATATCGGTACATTAACTTCCAGACGTGATTTGTTCTTATCTGTTTGAATTTTTCAATTAAATTGGGATGTATTAAATTTTTATTTATGTGAATATTTCTAAAGCTGTGCACAATAAACCACTTTTTTCAAAGTTTTTTTCTTGATTGGTTTGTGAAAATTGTGAAAAAAAAAAACTGTGAAAATATTTATTTCTTCAATTAAACGTACAGTGGAATTTTGCTATTCATACACAATTTTTCCCAGAAAATTTTCCAACCAAACAAAAGTAAATATAGGAAGTGACTTAATAGCTAAAAATATTGAAAATGATTATTATATGCAAAGTAAAAGTAAACATTAGATATCATTTAAGTAAAAATAAGAGATGGTGGAGAGGAAAGAGAAATCAGGAATGAAACATGTTTTATTACTTGCTTAAAATTAAGAGTTTTTAAGTAGCTGTTTAAAGCATGCCAAATACGGAGCGAGACTAACATTGGTTTTGAATTGATTCAAAACCAATGTTAGTCTTGTAACTCACTGCATGACTAGTAAAGGACGACATACTTGGTTCCGGAGTCTCTCTGTATGACCATTAAAGGACGACATAATTGGTTCCGAAGTCTCACTGCATGGTCAGTATAGGAGGACATAAAGTCTCACTACATGGCCAGTAAAGGATGACATAAAAAAAATTACACCGGTGAACTGGGAAGTGGCTTTCAAGTAACGCAAGTCCATGATCTTAAAAACGCTGAATACTTTCAGCGAAATAAGAGGGGGAGGCAGGAATGCTTACTCGTAAAACTCGAGAACGGCTTAAAATTGTGAAGGTTCGCAAGTTGTAGTATCTCGGTAACAAAATTAGGAAAACATCGGGGGATAAATAAATGGCCAATTAGACGGAAGAAGACGCTCCATCTCTTAGCGTAAGAACTGGACAAAGTAGTTTGGGTGGAACTGCAGATAATAGGATAAGAATTAAGGTGAATGATGGTAGTGAACCTCCAATAGGAGGAACAAGTACGATTACTACCAGACGAAATTCCAAACTACACTTAGAACTGGTTAAATTTTGGTACAATCAGGAATCGAACCCGAAACTTTCGGGCTAAAGACAAGCATTTCACCAACTAGGTTAAGGTGGAACAAAAAATATCGATATTATTATACGCGAAAAAAGCAAAGGTGTTTACAAATAATCTTGGTTTCAAAATAAGATGCAAGCGAAACATGAACGTGAAAAAAATGATGAAAGAAATAATCGTCTAGAATATGTGTTTAAATATTATATGATCGAATTAAGGAGTGAGGACATAAGAAAATAGTAAGGATTGAAAAAAATATGCAGTACTAAAGATGAAGAAGAAGGTTCGGCATCATAAAAAGAATGAATGCTGGAAGATTTTCAAAACAAATATACTGGAGTAGTAAAAAAGGTCTGAAGTTTAGATAATTAGAAAGACGAAGAACAACCAAATGAATCAAATCATGAAAGAGGGAAGACTGTAGTCTTTATAATAGAAGATGATGCATGGCTAGTTGTATGCACGTGTCAGATACGAAAAATGTTTGTCAGGATATAATGAAATGGAAGTCATTCTCTCTACCTACCACAATAGAGATGATGTCCATACTTAATAAAAAGGGGTATTTTTTAATATCTGGGGGCACGGGTAAAGCATGCTTCCTTACAAGGGGCAGGTAAGGCTTTTCCCTCCATTGGAGAGAACTTTTGGGGGGATGGCTGCGACAATTTTTCCCATCTTTCGGTTTCAGTTTGAAGATATGGGGAGGGAGAACTTTCTCATCTCTTTCCGATGGGGGACGTGGCACCTTAGACGGTGGAAAATCACATTTAGGGGCAATTTGTCGCCTCGCCCCCGGGCCAATGTCATTAGAGGTGATATGAGAAAGCGAGACTAAAAGATTTTGCAGGAAATTAAGTTTTTAAAATTTTCGTTGATATGTATTCTATTTTTTTTTTAATTTAAACTTTCTAATTCACGTTAAAATCACTTATATTATGTTCTTAAAATTCGGAGAAATGGAGAAATTGGGATTTTCCTTCTAAACGTGTGATTTATATGGTTATGTCATAAAACATATTTACCAGTGTAATAAGAATGAACTTATTTGAATAAAGAGTGTGTGATGAAAAGTTGATGAATATGATTTTAATGTGGTTGTTGAGATTTTGATGCAGATGGAATAATTGATGTTTTAGCTTGGGATTTAAGTATGAGTAAGGATCTCGTAAATGCTGGGTATGAATGTTTCGGTTGAGTGTTTTAAAATATTTATGATATTTGTGATTAAGGTATGAGACCACTCCGTCGAAGCCTTTAATTAGTAAAGTGATGCTCCCTATCCTCTTAATGTGAGGTTTTTGCACTTTTATGAACTTTTACTAAACGGTTAACCTTTTCATTAAAATTAAGTACATGTTGTATTTTGGATAGTAATATATAAAAATGTAAGAACAAATATGGAGAGGTTAAAAAAAGGGTGTGTAAAATGAGAAAAATGCACAAGGAGCAGATGAATCATATTTTAAAATAAGGAATAGGGGATGGTTTGAAAGGAGGTGGTGTATGAATTTATGATTACTGGAGGCGCTGAAGGACGACGCACCAGAGGAAGAATTCCAATGTGTTGGACTGACTAAGTTAGAGTTGCCACTGCAGTGTCCTTAACGACTGGCTTTCGAGCCGCGGAGTGCAGGGATGGATGGGGAGGAGTTGTCAGGAGTCACGATGCTCAGTCATGAGCTACACAACAGGATGGATGGATGGGTGTACGAATGCGAGAAAGCGCATACCTTTCTCGTCTTTTTATCCCAAAGTGATTAACATTTCAAATCTTATTGAATACGTTGCTATTATTACAGCGAAAAATCGTGATAATAAGGTTTTTTAAAACTGCTTAGCGAAAAATTTGAACACTTTATAGTGAAATTTATGAAAGTTGCATTTATCGTTATCTGAGCTTTGACTTCGATTTATCAAGACTGCTAATTATGTCATCATCATCATCATTGTTAACCAGGGTTGATCCCCTGCTGGATGAAGGTCTCCCCTTGACTCCAAATGGCTCGGATTTTTTGGTCGTAAAAGATCATGGGTAACTCCAAGCAAACCAGCGACATCGACTGCAAGGCCAAATCGCTATGGACGGAAGACAATGCTCTGTGTTTGGTGGGATAAGAAGGGTATTATCTATTATGAACTACTAAAACCTGGCGAAACCGTTAATACTGAACGCTACCGACAACAAATGATGGATTTGAACCAAGCACTGCGTGAAAAACGACCAGAATATCAAAAGAGGCAACACAAAGTAATTTTGCTTCATGATAATGCACCATCGCATACAGCAAAACTGGTCAAGGAAATGATTGAGGCGTTTAGTTGGCCAATATTTTCACATGTGGCTTACTCACTAGACTAGGTTCCACCCGATTACTACTTATTTGCATCGATGGGATACGCACTTGCTGAGCAGCGCTTCACTTCTTACAAAAATGTACAAAAATGCTCGATGATTGATTTGCTTCAAAAGAGCAACAGGTTTTTTTGGCGTGGCATCCACAAATTGCCAAAGATATGGGGAAAATGTGTCGCTACCGATGGGCAATACTTTAAATAAAATATTTTTTACCGTTTCCATACAAAAAATGTGTTTTTTCTATAAAAATATTCCGGTTTTATATTTACAGACCTATGTAAATAATACAATATACTAATTATTTTTTTCTTTCCGACAGAAACTGACTTTTTTCCTGACAACCATAAAGATATCAGTGTTTGATAAAACAAATAACAATGTATTTAAACCTCAATGTTAATGGCTTAACTATAAATAATATATCAAAATGTCCTCTGTGAACAAGTGTTTTCATTCCTATGGTATTGTGTAGCGATCCCAAAACCTCCGATTGAAAAACAAAATATTTTATAAATTACCTTTTAATAAAGTCTGCCGTCGAATAAAAATATTTTTTAAAGATTTATATCATTATAAAATAAACGAACATCACTCAACCAGACATTTCCCATAACCTTCTTTTTCATCGACGCCCAGGCGCCTATGGAGCGGGGATAATCCCTAATTTGATCAGGCTGACACTGCAATTTCCCCAGAGCTGTCTGCAGGCTTGAAGGTGCTGCAACCCATGGGCGGCAGACTCAATCTTAGAGGAGTAGCGTGCATTCTGAAGACTGCAGGTGGGATGTGCTGTCGGCACACAAGTGGAAAAATAAGTGTTTCTACTGTATCAGTAGGCAGTTTAGTTATTAATCATTTTTAAAAATATTTAAAAAATTACATACATTTTCTTTAATCTTTTACTTAAATAATTTTCTAGAACCAATCGTCTTTCAGTTTGGAAGATGAGGGTTTGATTATCGCTGGTTTTTTTTTAATGTTTCAGTGAACGTTTTTTTACAATCTGTATATATTTTTTTGTTTTTTTTACGTTTAACGTAAAGTTTTCAGTGTCGTTTTTTTAAGATATTTTATTGTACATAAATTATCAGTCAGTACGACAAAGTTAAAGAGCTTACAGATTAAGGATCTCTTAATGTGTAATATTTCATGCAATCATTAATAATAAAGTTAAATAAACACAATCAAACTGACGTCGAGTGTCAGATTATGCACCAATCTGGATGGAAGCGTTATGTAATACCTCTCTTTTCACAAAATGTGACTCATAATCTTACATACATTCAAACCTTCACGCCACTTCCCTTACAGGACAAGAAAAGAGTACTGATTTTCCTATCACAAAACACACACCTTTCGCTTTTTCTTCATCTATATATGTACCTTCTCATACAAATTCTACACATTTTCTTAATTTTTGTATATCCATTTTCACTTATTCTAACCCCATTTTTCTTGGTCTTCATGTACCATGCCTTCCAGTCTCATTTTGCACTGTTTATTTATTTTAAAAGTCTTTCTTTATTCATTTTTTCTTCATGCCCAAACCATCTTAGAGTGCTCTTTTTGATATTACTTACACCAGCTTTAAGCTTACACTGACTTATCAATTAATTTCTGTCATACATTTTCATCACGTACATTTTTCTCAGTGTATGCATTTCTACAGCATTTATTCGACTCCTTTCAGTACTTTTTCATGCCTACGTTTCACTAACATGCATCAAAGTGGATATTAAAATTATTTTATAGACTTGCAAATTAATTCATCTTTGGAAATCTCGATGCTGTCCTTCTTCCTGGCACTGCCCCAACTCATTGCCTAGGTAGGCTGCGGGGGTTGGCTCTTCTCATTCTCAGGCTGTATATTCTTCGGTTCTGGGTGTCGCTTTCGTCTAGGCCGTTTCTCTGCAGGATTTTGGAGCATTGAGTCATCCAGGAGTTCTTTAGTCGAGGAAGATCCACAGACATTTCCTGATTTACAGTGTTGTCTGGTGGTCTCCGTCTTATGTGCCCGTACCATCTTAGCTGTCCCTCTTCCCGCTTACTGTTTATGTCAGTGACTCCCAGGCTACGGCAAATGCGCGAGCTCTTAATTTTATCTTTCAGTGATACTTCTGCGGACCACCTAAACATTCGCATTTCTGCTGTTTCAAGTTGCCTAGAGTAGAAGCTGTACATAGTCCAGCATTCTGAGCTATACATAATTGCGGGTCTAACGATAGTCTAGTATACCTTTCCTTTCAGTTTTATAGGCATTTTTGGGTCACACAAGATTCCTGTTACTGATCTGAATTTCATCCATCCTACACTTATTCCATGATCAACATCCGCGGTGCACCCTCGGTCTTTGTGAATTAGTGAGCCCAGATACTTGAGTCATGAGAAATCTCGATACTGTCCGGTTCGAGTATATATATTTCAGTGCCTCGTTGACTTTTATTCCTGTTTCTTCACACTGTTTAATATTCCTCTTAAGTCTTCCATTACCTGAGAAACTACAATCCAAATAGCAGAACTCCTCAACATTCTTCAATCATTCATTGTTTATTCATTTATCGCATTCCTTTTTTGTCATGGATTAAAACCACTCTACATATCCGAGATAGGTCAGTTCAAAGAAATTGCTGGGAAGCAATTAGCCTATCAGATGTACCATGTATAACCGTATAAACTAAAGGACACACTAAAAAAACTACTTATTGGGTGATGATCATAAAAAGTTTAGAAATAAATATTTATTGGAAAATTTTATTAAATGTTTTTATTATTTGAAACAATCGAAGTCAAGAGCTATACAATTTACTCTACAGGAACCAATGTTTCTCTTCCTATCTCGAGAAAATGAGAAAATGTTTAAGCACTGTATGAAATCCTGGGAATGAAATTTTATTTCGCAATGGTAAATTTATCTCATATATAACTCATAAAATAGTTCTTCATGCATCCGCCCAACCTTAGTTGTTTTATTGTATTAGGTATATAGTATATTGATTCTTCAGCGTTCCTTTCTTTCTTTCTAGATAATGCTGTCTTCTTACTTTGTTATTTAAATGAGTTTTTCTCTTTCAGGTTTTTTTCTTCCAATGAAACTTTTCTTAGAATTTCAGCAGGGAATCTGATTGACTTAAAAATATAAAAAAGTAAAAATGAAGAAAACATTTATAATGGGGACAGAATATTTAAGGTATATTAACTTGAATTATACGGCATATTGCAAATAGTGTGAGAAGGAAAATCGTTACAAGAAATAAAAATCTATTGGCACACTTTCTTTGTTCTATACTGTACACAATAAGTCGTAAATTATAAAAAAAACTGTATAAAAAGGAAAATTCTTTGTAATTTTAATATCTTAGAGACAATTAGAGATCTAAGATAAAAAAAACAATATTGGAAAAAAGGCATACAAAGATCACTCCGTGTCCCTTGCAGGGTAGGCAGAGAGAACAGATCTCCAGACTTTTCTGTAAAAAAATTCACAATTTTCGCCTCCTCCTCATGCAAACATCTAGTTCGTCATGTACAATTTTCTGTCATTCATATTTTTCACTTTACCTACTTTTAAAATCTGTTCCATTTGATCCAGCCATGTTTTCTTCGGGCTACCTCTTCCACGCACGCCTTGCACTTCTGACTTGTATACTCGCTTATTCATTCTTCTATCATTCATTCTCTCCACATGTCTCAACCATCTTGAATCTCATTTTTTTATCTTACTTACAACATTCATTTTATTCGTGTATTTATTTCGGATTCCTTCATTCCGCCTTCTTTTAAAATTTGACAACAACACTCTATTTCAATTGTAAACGCATCTCTTCAAACAGAATGATCCTGGTGAAAGGATCATACCATCGGAAGAGAGATTTTTACCATAAGAGGTAGAAACAGTTACAAACCACTATAAGACTCGTTCCGTCATTGGCATGCTTTAAGAAGCGACTGAAAAAACTCTTAATTTCTAGTCAGTAAAATAACGTGTTTTATTCCCGATATTTATTTTCCTTTCCTCTCCACCATCCCTTCCTTTTCTTTAGATTGATGATATCTCACTTTATATGAAAAATAATGTTCGGGTGATTGTCCGTCTTTGTGGGGTTCGTTGGCATATGTTCACGTATGTGTTTATGGATTTCGTAGGGATGGATAGTCGAGTAGATTTGAATGATTTAGGCCACCATGTAACTTGCTTCATTTACTTTTGTCTGGTTGGTTAGAAGAGATTGCCACCAGGCAATACGCCCGCCAGATTGTATTTGCAATGAAAGAGTTAAATAAATAAAAATAAATAGAAACAAGGGTAGCGGGGATTAATGTAATTAGTGGAATAACAAAGTAATTTACTGTTAAATATTCTATTGTGGTGTTCCACAAAGTAAAAGCCAAAAACTTTGATACATTATTAGTTTTACAGTATATTTTTTTCTTTTCATCTTTCTTTGAAAACATCAAATCTATACCCTATCAGTTCAGAAAGGGGAAATGTGATGGTATTGAGATTATCCAGCAGGCTCTTCTATAGCAGTATCCATGTCCTCAAGATTTCTATAGCAGTATCCATGTCCTCAAGCTTTCTATAGCAGTATCCATGTCCTCAAGCTTTCTATAGCAGTATCCATATCCTCAAGCTTTCTATAGCAGTATCCATGTCCTCAAGCTTTCTATAGCAATATTTATGTCCTCAAGCTTTCTATAGCAGTATCCATGTCCTCAAGCTTTCTATAGCAGTATCCATGTCCTCAAGCTTTCAGTTCTAGTTTTAATGTATAATCCTTTCACCGGCCACATCACCAAATCATTACATTATTTCTTGGCAATTGGAACAATTTATTGGCGATTGAACATTATATCTATATCAATCTATAAAATTTTCTTCCAATTGATTCTTAATTATTATTTGTGAGATTAGTCTCTGATCCATTTACGCTTAAATCAGTATTTCTCAACCAGTTTTAGCAACCCTTTCAGATGGCACTTATTAAAAGCTAGATTTTTTTCTAATTTAAACCACTTTACATTGCAATTTGATTTCTGCTTTTAAAGCTAATACATATGACATTTTATAAATAAGCATATTTCAGAAACAATACCGCGCATGAAATCATTAAGAAATAGTGCGGTACATAAAGAAAAAAAAATACTCATAAACAATCAAAGAAAACAGAAAGATATTAAAATTGCAAAAAAAAACAAAAGACAAAATAAAAGTTGAATAACCAATCTCCCTCCCAGTTATTGGAAAATTCCGAAAAATTACCCTCTAGAACTTAACAGCATCCACATTAGAAATATCTTCAAAAAAACACGTAGTTGCCCAACTGTTGCTTTTAATCATTCTCATTATTTGTTAAATTAAAAAAAATTTGCCTTCATACCTCAAAATTATATTCATGTTTACCCTTATAGGCACAGGTAAACTTCACTTTTTTTTACTCAGGCTGCACAAAAAATAAAAAGTCAAGTTTCTCATAATTTTTTTAATGTGTTTGAAAAATGATACAAACAAATGCTAAATTAACATATTTCTACTTCCTCGGTAGGTCAAGGAACTCCTGGTGAGGTGGTACAACTTATGTACCACTAGTCCATATTTCCACAGGAACTTCTAATGTACCACCAAATAATGCCGAAATACATCCAAGTAAAATAAATTTTTAACCTAAATATAAATTTACCACAATTACTGAAGTCAATTTTATCACAACACAACTATTTTTTATTAAAATTTAATACAAATATATAACGTTTTCTTTTATACGCACAAGTCGGCACACCAAGAACAACTAACTGTCAATAATATTAGAAGCTAAATGAATTTGAACAGGACCAGACCTGTAGCTGTGCGGATATGAGTCATAAGTATTATATTATACGAAGTGGCACATAATCTGAGCGTTCGTGCAGCAATAGAGAGAGGTTTAATAAGTGGTACATTGCGTGTACCATTGTGCAGTACTGCGTCAAAAAAGGTGATACATTACGTGGACCACTTAGCCTGTAAGAGTTAAATTGTTTCTTAGCTCTGATCTTTTAAATGTTTCCATATGCCTAAGACACTTAAATACTAAAGATCACAAACATATCAAACAAAGACTCTTTTGAGATGTGAAGTTGAGGATGATTGCTGGTTTTTTTAAGGACACAGCTTCGATTAAAAGCTATTTAATCTGAAGAACAGTTACATTTTGCTCAAAGAGGAACAGGTGAAAAGTGATGTGGGCCTATCCTGGCCTCAAACTCTGCACATGTTGGAATACCATGAGGACTGGAGAAGAGTGTGCACAATATACAGCATATCCAATGTAGGTTACGTTCCTCAGAATAAAATAAATAAATAATAAATAAATAAATATAGGTTTATTGATAGCAACATAGTATGTATACAATTTATTTAACTTGTACACCGCGTTAAAAATCAAATTCCACGAATCCTGTGCGCGGCACAATTTCGGCGTTTTTTAATTTCTAAGTTTAAACGCTTATTTTGTTTAGAATCACTGATATTTGATTACACCACCAAGTAAAGGAGACTCATCAAATAAAGGAGATAAACTAAACATTACGTAAAATACACAAAGGAATGCTACAGATCAGATCACAGGCGTTTGTGCTTCCCGCAAGGAACACGTTAAATACCTTTCAAAAACACATAAATTACAGAGAATACATTCAAGACTGAAGCTATCAAAAGATCTGGACTCATCTAATAACATCCGTTTGGCCAAGATACACCCCACCAATATAGGGCGAGCCCAGCCACGGGGACACCAGATGTTTTTCAGCCCATACCCTTAATTAAGGACAAAACGTAAAATAATAAGTTTGTATCTTTAAAAGTAAGGGCTTATTCAAATCAAGAAAATAATTACAAAGTATATAATGATAAAATATAGCTTGTTAAGATTTAATGGCAATAGTTATAACATATGTTAGACATCAGTTCTCGTAGCTTGGACAGTTATACTGCATACACGACATTGACCAAAAAAGGGAAGCTTTGTTCAGCAACGTGATGGGACGTAATATAATGGGGAGGCAAAACTTATACGAGCGCATAATGCTTTTGTTTATTTTACTCAACACATCAGACTTGAGTTCATGTTTGTCCCTTATCATTTAATTCCGTATTCTATCATACATTGTCATTTCGTATTCTACCATAATAATACATTGTCACCCTGTATATTTTTCTCGGTGCACGCATTTCTACAGCAATTATTCGACTTCTGGTAGTATTTTTTCCCCCTCCACGTTTCACTCCATACATCAAGTTAGCACAGTTGTGGACTATCATCACATCAGATTTTGATACTCTCCAGTTCTTATATATAATATATGTTGTAGTATCTCATTGACTTTGTTTTTTATCGCTGCACGCTGTCCGATATTAAACCTCAATTTTCGTATATCTCGTAAAACCAACATTTTCGTATATCTCTTTTATTATGAAAATTCATTTCATCACCATCATTACTATTATATACTGATACACATCTTAAGCTTCTAATACGTCCATACATCTCGTCAAGCATACTTCCATATTATAAAGGTTCTTCACTCCGCTCTCTTCCAAAACTTGATTAATTCGGTCGTATCATTTTTACTACGTACCTGTTGACCATTTATCTAAGTGGTACCTGTTTACTATCAATCTCAGTTGTACCTGTTTAATATTCTTCTTAGTTGTACCTGCTTAATATTCATCTCAGCTGTACCTGCTTACTATTCATCTCAGTTGTACCTGTTTACTTTCAATCTCAGTTGTACCTGTTTACTATTCATCTCAGTTGATATTTTCTATAAATATTTCATCGTTTATTCTTCCTACGTAGCCGAAACATCTCAATGCTGTAATCTTCTTTGTTTTGCAATATTTTCTAATGCTCTCATTGTTTTTTCTACACATTTTTCATAACACTGTAATTTCTACTGAAACGATTTTGCTTTCGTCACTTTTTGCCATGTTTCGCTTGCATACCTTAATGTTGAAATCATGATTCCATTACGAGCAGCCAGCTTTACTTTGACACACTTAATCGTTCTACTTATGTAACCATAAGGAAGGAGTTCACATAGTCCATGAGTAAAAAAAGGTCGAGAACCTCTGTTATGAGTGGTTGAATAATGAGACTGAAGCAGGAATATTGCGCGCTAAGCGTTAACTTGGCGCCAGTTACCAAACTTCCCAGAGAATTAACTCCCCATACTGGATCCAGCCACGTAGGCGGGTAGGTCGAGAGGATAGTTGGCGTTTTTGCGGTAAACTTCGCAGTCTGCTGCTAGGGGAGGGTTTTGGGTGGGAAGAGTTTGAGTTAATGGAATGTTCGTCTCACGTGGTTGATGAAAATTTTCGACAGGAGTTAAATAAATTTTAGTTTAAAATAGGTAAAGCTTAGCTTTAGAGCCTACTTTGAGTTTAAAAAGTATTTAGTTTAATATCAATCTAATGTTTTCAGTTGAACAATAATTATAATAAAATGATAGTGTATATGCTAATGTGAGTGAGAACGTGGTAGAGAAAAATCAAGGAATATATTGTTGAATCGATTGAATTATATTTAGAAGGAAGGAAATCTAAAAAGTATGTGAAATTGTATGAGTAGGATGTAGAAGAAGCGAAAGACGTGTGTCACGATAGGAAAGTCTGGCGCACCGTCCTCTCTATTTACCCCGATAGAAAAATGGCATGATGGTATGTATATATGCCGTTTAGAGATCAGACACTCCTCAAGGGCGCTTTATATCGGGAATAGAACACAATATAGTTCTTTTTCAACTTTCAGTAGATTTTAGATTAGTTTTTCAGCATTGATTCTGGGAGGTGGACTGCTCACTATCCTTTAATATCTAGGGGGTTTGAATGGTGGTGGGTTTTTTATGAGATACCCATGAGGCCATAGAGAGATTCTTTGTCTCAACTAATATTTTAATGATATTCTACCAATAATGTCTTCTCTGCCGTCCCTGTTTTACGATGTTTTCGCTTTTACACTTTTCTTCATATTTCTGTATTTGAATGTTAATTCATCTCAAGTCACTCATTTCTGATGTTCTTGAGATTGTATTTGTTCGTGTGGCTTCAGTTCTGGTTGTGATAATATATTATTAAAATATACCTCTATTGTTGAAAGAAGAAAAAAGCTGAGTTTGAGGAAAGGAAGGTGATGACTGCAGTCATTAGATTGGGAACTTCCCCGCATCTATTATTTTGTGTTGTATTACACTTTCATTGTATACAGTATAAACTGGCGGACGTATTGCCATGAGGCAAAATCTTCCATCCACAGAAAAACGTTAAAAAGGCCTTAAGTGAAAACCAGACTTGAAGCCTTTAAAAAAACTGGGTTTCAACGAGAATCGGACCCGCAACCTTCGGACTGTGAGACAAACGTCTTAATCACTAGGCCACGGAGGTCATCACATGGTAAGTAAAACATATTTGGTAAATAAATCACATTCTTAAGTGAAAACCAAACTGAAATCTTTTCAAAACCAACCCACAACCCCCAGGTCTTACCAACTTGGTATAGGAGGTCGTTTTAATGTTTTAACAAAGTTATACTCAAAGTCATTTTAAAATATATATTTGATGTATTCAGTTAAAAAAATTCAGTGATCTATTAAAACTTTGATTTATTTTTAATCTGAGCTGTTCGATATTATTATTTAATTTCAGGAAAAACTTAATTGGTCGAATGTGAAAAATTAACACAAAATTCACATAGTTACTGTTATAACATCGTAAACCATTCTTCCACCCCCATTTATATCGCTTAAAATATTCAGTATCTTTCTAATCATGGACTTGAACTATGCTCAAGGTGTTATATTTTTATTGGCTTTCCGAATTCACGTTTTTCCTTTTTTTTACGTCATTCCATGCAGTAAGACTGGAACCAGTGACCAACTCATGTTTCGCTTTGCCATTATCATTATTTGTAAAGCGATAAAAAAATCAGTCAATTTTAAGTTAGTAATGTAAGGTGTTTCATTCTCGATATTCTTTACCTCTTCCCCATCCTTTCACTTTTTGTTTGATTGATGATATCTCACTTTTATTTATGTATATTGTCAATAATTTCAATTATGTATACTGTTAATAAATTTTGTACAAATAAATAATGCTTTGAATACATTTTTGAGACCATGTTACTTCCTTTGTTGACTTTTGTCTGGTTCGTTGAAAGATAATGCCATCAGCCAGCAATGAAGCTTTGAAATGAATAAAAATAAAATTTGTCAGTTGCACGTAGTAATTTATTAATCGTGGGAATTCTACAACTGGGTAACTCTTCGTCTGGTTTGGTGGACATTTTTATCGTTAAATTCAACAGAATTCTTCCCTGTCATTTCCTCAATCTTAGGTCTTGACTGCGAGGACGAATTATTATATTTTAACTTGAATATTTGTTACTAACTCATCTTAAAATTTCGTATTGTTGTTGTCCTTGAGAGATTTTTTTATTTGTTGATTGAATTTTTTTTTCTCCCTGTACAGGCGGCCTTCGAATTTTCCACATAATTGGTTCCTGAAAATGTGTGCGAATGTTCGAAAGTAGAGGGATGTAAAAAAACATCAAAAATTCTATTTTGAAATATATATTTATCAATAATAATATTTATTAATCAATAATATATTTAAAATATTTATTTATCAATATATGGTACATAATTAAGTTAACAAGGCGTGTTTAAGTGCTCTCAGGTGTTTTTTTTATAAACTTGTCAAGAGTTAGTTGGAAACCGCCCTTTTTTTTATTTTTTGATAAAGAGTTATATAACATGCTGTATCTTTCTCAATCACCCTACGTACTTGAGATATACGTTCTCCATTGGGATCACATTCTTCCATGATAGTCAAAAAATTGCCAAGATGCATGAATGATTCATTCATATTTTTTATTGTCAAAGTCTAGACGATTTTATCAGCTTCTTCTTCCTCACTTTCATTGTGTATTTCATTTAACTCTGGTTGCTCAATTAAGTATTCATTTGACAGAGGTACTGAGTGAGATTCAATCAACTCATTAACATCTTCGTTGTTGACGTCCAAGTTTAGTTCATTCATTAGGCTAACTATTTCATCTGTGTTAGTTTCCGGAGTTTCTTCAGAATTTATTAAATCACTCATCATTTCTGAGCATAATTGTTTACCTTTCATTGTTGACTCTTTTATTTCAGCGCACGAGTCTCCAATATTGTTTATTGCGTTCCATACATATATTATAGTTCTTCCAAAAAAGTGGGAGAGACTGCATGGAAGCGAACAATTTTTGAATTATCGACAAAAATCTTTAAAAAATTGAATTTTTAAAAAATATGCGAAATAGCGAATTGTGCGAAAGAAGAATGTGCGAAAGTCGAGGGCCGCCTGTATATCGATAACATTGGAATTTTGACGCATTATATTTTGAAAGACTTATATGTATCCTGAATTGTTTGTTTTTAGAAAGAAGTGGATACACTATCTTATGTTTTATTATATACTCGTATACTGTGACGTGTAAAAAAACACTAATGTTGTTGATTTTATCAATAAATAAATAAATATAAATTAACATTTCACTGACATTTTTTGATAAACTAGTTATTTGGTTTTTAAATCTTTATTATAAATTTCTATAATGGATTGAATCTTTAGCAAAATAACATCTTTTTGAAGAATTCTCGGAGTCGTAGCATGTTTTTATGAAATATTTTCGAAAATAAGATTTTTTCCCGCATAAAATAATTTTTGTCGAGAGAAAGATTTTCTATAAAGAGATTTAAGAATAACGTTGGACTTTTCGCAAAGAATTAATTATTATCTGCCCTTACCATTGTCGAAAAGAAATTTTCCTTAAAATTGAAATAACATCCGCAGGACAAATGTAGACTTTTTTTGTTTGATGAATCAAATAAAAATAGATTTAGGGTTCACGATTCCTTCCCTAGTTTTCGTTACAATGTTCTTAAAAAATAAAGAATGTTGATTCTTGGAACGAATACAATTGCTTCCAAAATTGTAATGTGATATCTTAAAAAAAATGTATTGTATATTTGTTGAAAATTTGTTAACTAATATAAAACCAATTGATTTCAATAACTATAATTTTTTTTAATCTAAATAAATCAACAACGTATTTTGTTAAGCAGATTAAGATGAACTGGTCATATAAACGATATTATATTAAAACATTTCTTCAGCTCGTTTTGTTCATTATAAATATGGTGCAATTATACAATGGCCCAATGCACGAAGAAAATTACAACCGTACAAGAAATCATCCTCGATTCCATGTGCTAACTTAAAGAATCAAAGTGATGACTCAATACCCAATCTTGCGTGGTTTATATATAGGTATTGAACTAATCGACTGTCGTAGTGAATATATTCTCAGCACCACCTAGCACTTTGAGAATAATCCTCCTTTGAATTCTTCCATATGAAGAAAAAATCAGTCCCATATTATGTTACAAGAAAACACTTATACTCGTATGTGGAGAAAAATATATGAATTGAATACAACAATGCTTTTCATTAACTTTTTCACAAATGCCCAACCCATACACTTCTTTCACTTTCTGATAAAAGAGAAGTAACAGAACTTTTTTTATTAACACAACATTCTTAACGTCTTGATTTATAATCCATTTCTGCTGGTTGAGATTTAATTTTATTTCCCTTCGAGACCACCAAGACTCGGCAGATTTTTTTGTCAAGCATTCCAGAACTAACAACAGCTAATCAAACTTCAAAAGTCGGGTCTGCATTACGTACTATAGATCAATTGTCGAACTGGACCTGTTTGCATCGAATTCGGTCTCAGTTAGATACCAACCAAAATCCATAGCTTACGTAGATTCATTTATACTATGCGTATCCAGAAAGTAAGTGTACTGAGGCTCTCACGACCGGATGGATTTTATTTTCGACATGTTGGCTACACTTACGTGTAGCCTGACCCTTCCCCTCCGCAACGAGACCGGTTCGAGGCCAGTAAGTTGAGAAGTGTCGACGCGACAACACGTTTCGTAAAAAATGTCAATCCAATCTCCCGCCAAGTGCGAAATACGCGGCGTCATCCGTTATCTCGTTTGAAAGGGAAAACCTCCGGTTGAGGTTTATAATGAGGTGAATACTGCATATGGTGATAAAGCTTTGAATCGTACGAGTGTGTATAAGTGGTGTCGCGAGTTTAAAAACGGTCACGTCACACCTCTTCACCCTCCGCTAAAAAGTTCAAAACCACAATTTCAGCCAAGAAAATCATGGCATCCGTGTTTTGGGACTGTCAAGGCATAATTTTAATTGAATATATGCCTCAAGGGGAGACCATCAACTCTGAAAGATACTGTGAGACCCTAAAAAATTGCGGAGGGCGATTCAGAACAGGAGGAGAGGCATGCTGACAAAGGGAGACTGCCTGCTGCAAGACAATGCCAGACCACACACGGCCAACACCACGAAGGAACTGCTCGCCTCGTTTAAATGGGATGTCCTGAACCATCCCGCGCATTCCCCTGACCTAGCACCTTCAGATTACTATTGTATCTCTTTACCTCCCTGAAGCTGCACATGGGTGGAAAAAGGTTTTCAACCGACGAGGAGGTAAAGGAGGAGGTGGAGAAGTGGACGGAGGGGTTGGCGTGAAACTACTTCGACGAAGGCATCAAAAAGTTGATACCCTGCTTCACCACCTGCATTGAGAGGAATGGCGACTATGTCGAAAAATAGCTTACATATGTACTACGGTAACCACGTAATTTTTGGTTTAAATAAAAAAAATTGTAACCTACAAAAATTCAGTACACTTACTTTCTGGATATGCGTCGTACATTAAAGTAATAATAATATTGAAAGATGACAACGCCTAGACATACCTTTTACTTATCCCTTTCACGGAATTCTTTCCTTTTCCTTACGCTTTAGTCTTCTTGTGAGAAACTATTGTGAGAAAAGAATGTAATGGGCTATTTAACATTTTTATTCATTACATCTTGTTTTTATTAACACAAGCCGTATTATTTCTCAAATAAATTAATAAATTAAAATGTGTAGTGTGAAAGAGATGTTTGTTGAATATATTATTTGAAGCCTTACTTAACACGAAATGTCATCGCTCGATTTTTGTACCGTACTATTGCATCCTAACGTTTAATTATTATGAAGTTTCCAATTTCGGATATAAATCTACAAAATTATTGGTTTCCAACATAAAAACTGAGAAAATAGTAGGTAACCAAAATTTTATCAAGTTATACTTTTCCGTTAATTTTTTAATTTGTTTCTGTACTGATGACCAATTTTGTTTGTTTTGTAAAATACATAAGGTGACAATGTATGACAAAGTATGGAATAAAGTAACAGGAGATTAATGTAAACTTTTTGTATATTGGATAAAGCAAATTACATTTAAAAAAAAAAGGAAAAGTATGCAGTGAGAGAAATCGTAGAAATTGTACGAGAAGGTGTATAGATGTGAAATAATGTTTGCCAAGATATGTAAGTCTAACGCTTTGTATTCTCTGTCTACCCCAGTAGGGAAACTTCGTGATAGTGTGTATGATAGGAGAAATTTACAAATACTGGAAAACGTTTGTATTGTTTTTTTTTAAATGTCCTAAAATCTAAAAATTTAAAATAATGGAAATACTCGTTTTTAAAAGACACAATTCCAAGGTATCAGAATTCAAATCAATAGTTTCGATACTCTTAAAAGTCTCCAAAGCGACAGAAGCTCGCTCATCTGTCCTGATTCCAAGTATCGAACATGACCAAGAAAACCACGAGTAAACTTCACTTCAAACACTTTTGACCTATATATTGCGAGTTCCGAATAGTTGTTTTTCCAGAAAATGTGATCGGAGGTTGGTTTCTCTTTATATTGCACAAGTTATGTAATGTTAATGGCACAGCATTTATATAAGAGGGTAGGTTTCTAAATAAGAGGGTAGGTGTCTAACGTGTTCGTTTGAGGGATGTATATTTTACTAAGAATTTTCTATAAATCAAATGTTTTCGTAAACGATCTGAACTGTAATTGGTGGATTTTATTGTTTTACACTGTTGTCGTTAACAGTACAACCTGACAAGTTGTACTGTATACAACGAAAGTGTAATATAATATACTGTTACTTAAAGAAGACTACGATACTATAAAAGAGTGACAAATACAGTAGCAATACACATTCGCTATGATTCGACACACTCAGAATCTTCCTTCATACGACACATATTTTTTGATAAATATTCATTAATTTTAATCATCAAAAATACGAAATTTACAACAAATATATCGTATAATATCCCCAAATACCTTCGTCAAGTGCGAGTTTTCGTATATTTGAACTTTCGTATATTTGAACGTTTTTTATCGTTGATTTTTTCTCTCTCAAACATTTCAAGATCTCTAAAGAATATATTGAAATTTAATAATATATTTTTTATGTGTATTGAATCGATGAATTGTAGGAATATATTTTTGTTATTGTTTTACTAAATATATTTTTTTATGTTACGGTCTTGGGCACCTGAGCCCTGGCCAGTCGTATGTTTTTATTATATTTATGATAGGTAGTATGTATATAGTATCCTTTTCTGATATTTTTTGCGTATCAATTACGTAAACGAACTTTTTTACATTTTGATTTTGTATTCATGGCACCTCAAAATTCTTAATAAAATTTTTTTATTTTACATTAGTGTATGCTGATTGTTTTTAATAAATAAAAAAACAAATATCATTAAACCATTTTTCATCAAAACAAGTCACAAAGGCTACGTTGATCTTAAAAATAATGTAAAGTAGCAAAGGTTTGTGTGAAGTCTTGTGTGTGGTGTTTTTTTATGATTATGTGCGGTATATTGTGGGTTGAACGTTTTGGTCTGTCTGGAGTGACGAACTGTGAGGGGTGTGATTCACGTGATGTACGAGTATACATATGCAATTGAGTGTTACTGTTTGTCAGGTTGATGAGAATGTGCAACGGGGTTTTATATAATCAAAAATCGGAAAGAAGTCTCGATTTATTTTTCGTTCTATATGTCCTCAGTGAGATTCAGGCAAAAACCTAGTTTACTGAGGACACAACATATGAAAGGCAACAAACCCAGATTCATTAAAATTGTGTGTCCAAATTAAATTGCCTGTTGTTTTTTCGCAATATATGTATATTTCTTGTTATGTGTAAAATAACAAATAAATAAAAATAATGATGGATGTAATAGTACCCAAGTTAACTGACTCACTGTATCGAAGTTTTTAACCAAATCATGTTGATTGATGGGCCTGAATACTACACTGTAGGCTTGACAGTGCTCGTACAAGGCGTTGTCTCAAGATTCATGCTGGATGCCTAAGCGTGAAAACCTAAATATTGATGTTTGAACTAATAAAACCATTAAAAAGAGTAAAAACCTAAATAGAAATAAAAAAATTCAAACAAGATTGTCAGACTCTAGAACCAGGCTCTCCTAAGATTTTTATTCTAGATGGCTTGATTGAAACAGTGGCTGAAAAATAACCCCTGTTCATTGACGAAAAGTGTTTCTCTATAACTCGTACTGTCCTTGTTAATCTCTTTTATTAATAGCTTTTACGGTTTTTGCTATCATTTTTAACACCTTAAGTTTTAGTCCTTTCATTGTTTCGGAAATAATGTGGTCAATTTTCACTTAGAAATGGCTACGTGTATGTTTTCTCTCTTCTGGTAAATTGGAAGATATTGCCCTGTAATAATAAGCTCGCTATTTGTATAATTTATAATAAATTATCTAAATAAAAACATAAAATGGTTGAAACTAATCTCACGGGGGTAGGGGCGATCGCATGTTCTATTTCCTTGTTCTTTTTAGTAAATCTGTTGATTTTCCTAAGAGTAACACCCTCTCTAAACCTTTCTACCCTCTTTGTTTTCGGGGGTGGCAGAGTGGCGTTCAGCGTTTTAAATTTATTTTTTCGTCCTTGTCCTAAATCCTGTCGCTCCTGATTAATTCCCTATTACACTGGGCAGGCACGCACTGGAGCCATCGTTTGGTCATCAACGCATTGCGTTTTTAAACCGGAAGAAAAAATCTATTATTTAATTTCATAAACTTCAGTTTAAATTTTAAAATCAACCGAAATTCACAAAGGTATAATATATCAAATTTACTTTATTTTTTAAGATTTAGAATACCACTATTTAGGTAGTATTTTCTTAGATGATGGAAGAGTTGCGAGAGATATAGAACGGCGTGATGCGATAGAAAAGTCAATGGGGTACTAAGTCATATATATGGTACTCGACCCGGTCAGTACCAGAATCTGTAAAGATGATAGTCCATAACAATTTTTTAGTACCAACTTTGATATATGGAAGTGAAACGTGCATGTGGAAAAGACTGAAAGGAACTAAATACATGCTGTATAAACGCGTGCCCTGAGAAGAAGACATGGAGTGACAATGTATGACAGAATACGGAACGAAGTGATTAGAGATAAATGTAAATTGAGAAAGATGATGAAGAGCACTGTGAGATGGTTTGAGCACGTTGAACGAGGAATGAAGAAAAACTAATAAAACCAATTTATAGTACAAATGTGAATGAAAGGCGTAGTGGAGGAAGATGAACAAAAATATGGTTGAATCCAGTGCTATATTTTTCTGTTTTTGTATCTTAGGGCCTTTGACTGCCTGGGCCTTGACCTGTCTCAGGTTTTAATTTTATTTGTGGTGGGTGGCACGCATATTTTTTTGTATATCATTCATGTAAATGTTTATAATTTTCATGATATTTTACATTCATATGCAATAAAAAAAATATTTAATTTTTACTCTGTAGCCTTTTAAATGGTCGATTAAAGAGTGTACATTACAATAAAATAAAATAAAGTATTATTTTTAGAAAAAAGGGAAGGTGTTATGAAAAGTCATAGAAATCAGATGAGCTACATGAGGAGTATAAATGTAGAGAGACGAAAGATGTAAGTCACAATGGGAATGTCTGACGCATTTTCATCTCTGTCTACCCCAATAGAGACACGGTGTGATGGTTTGTATGTTAATAAAATTCATAAGTTCGTTTTTTATGTTTTATTTTGACGTTTGTTTTGTTTTTACTTAAAATGTTATTTAAATTATGCGGATAACAGTCTCTTACATGTTCTTGGGGTGATTATACAGCATTCTGAAGTGATTATAAAGTATTCATTTGTATTACCCAAATTATGCGGAAAACAGTCTCTTACATGTTCTTGGGGTGATTATACAGCATTCTGAAGTGATTATAAATTATGCAGATAACAGTCTCTTACATGTTCTTGGGGTGATTATACAGCATTCTGAAGTGATTATAAAGTATTCATTTGTATTACCCATATTATATGCGATTATACAACATTCGTTAAGTATTTATTTATTTGAAATGACAACAACAACTTAAGGCAGGCGTGTTAAGTATGACGAAGAAGAGAAGTTGAATTTCTTATTGTATAAATTATGTGCTTTTACAATGTCAATTATATTGTATTACACTTTAATTGTATACTATGTCAATAACCACTTTCCATTTAAAAAGCTGTTACAAGCTGGAATTGAACCTGGGTTGACACATACTCAACTTTTCAACATGGCCATGAAGTTCGTCTCCAGTAAGAAGTGTCATTTCAAGAGGTACAATTTTGAGAGAGGAAAAAAATATATAATTTGAAAATTGTTAATTATGAATGCACATTTGCCCATATTGGCATTATCTCTAAGGCTTTACATTGCTCAGAAGGACCTGGAAACTTCTTTACATGTTGCAAAGAGGAATTTGAAAAATTGACGACAATATGTGAAAATGCGGAATGATCGACTCTCGGTGAGAATCAATCCATACGACACTTGCTACAGTACTCGACGAACAGGATGTCTTGCATTGAAAAACACTATCCAGGTGGCATAATTCTAAGAGGAAGTAATATAGTGCCTTTGACACGATACAAATAATAATAATGAATTTTAAGTTGTTTGTATAGATCGTTCAGCCAGAAGAGTCATTTTGAAAAAGTGTGAGTAACAGAGCGTTTACAAAAACTCGTCATTTTATTTTTTTAATGAAGTGAAAAAGCAAAAAAATATAAAAATAATATTTTATATTCAAACGTTGAAATGAACACACACGTTTTGTAAATTAAAAATGCTGTCAGCTTAAATTGTAATAATCATAAAAATTAAATGAAAGTAAGTTTATTTAAGATATCAATTGTTTAGGCATGGCAGATTCTAGGAAATATTAAATAAAAATAATGGAATTTTTCAAGATTCAAAATAAATATAAGTATAATTATTTTCAAGTAAAAATGTTCGTCGAGTTTTAATTGCATTGTGGCGCATAAAAATAAAATGAATTTAAGATTATTTAACATATTAATGTATCATAATTACAATGCTAAATAATAAAGTTTTAAAATAATAGTGGGTGGAGTGATATTAAATTCTAGGAAACTTTAAGTTATAAAAGTACATTCTATGCTTTTGAAAATTTTTGAATTATACATTACATAAGACAAAAATCGCACTCCTAGTTTCGACATGGTAGTGTTTTTCTAATCACCGAGTATTTTAACAACAATACAAACGTGCGCTCTGCGCGAACCAATCGTGTAGCATTCTAAAATCAATACCACTACATAAGTTGTGCAATACAGAGAGTGTTACTCATACTATTGCAAAATAACTGTTCTTGCTGAATGATCTATACGTTTTTATATTATATATTGATGACTTTAATTGTTTAACTATTGATGACTTATGTGTTTGTTAAATTTTATATATTGGTGGAGATGTGTTAATACCACGGGGTGGTTTTTTGAACTAATATTTAGACGCTAATTGTTCCTTTTTTTAAATTCTATTTAAACAACGAGAAGTTATATTTTTCTACGCCCTTAATTTACCAAATATGCATGACTTTTACACTTCCATGTTGCTTGTTTACCTGTAAAAATGATTTATATTTTAAAACGTCCTTAATTCCGACACTGCGCGTCCTTTCTATCAAGTGCCAGGCGTGTTGATTATGCAAATTAGTTCATGTGATACGGTTCTTATGTTAATTTATTCATCATTTTTTACTCCGGGCCGCTACCAAGAGCGTGTTGGTGAAAAAATTAGCTTGCTACGATACCGTACTATACACCAGATATTTTAAGAATGGACGCATTTAATAATAAATAAACACTAGTTAATTGATAGCAACATAACATGTACATCAACACATATGATATATTCTCAAATTATACATACACCTCAGGGTTATGTCGATGAAAATAAATTTAAGGGATAAGCTATCAACACATCCTCCAAGTCATGATACACCCCCACCAATAGAGGAAGTATGGAACTGAAAAATACATATTGTCTTTTTTATATATTGATTTGGTAAAACGACGACCTCCTTGACCTTGTTGGTAAGAGGCTTTAATTCCACCCGAATGCTTCGGGCTCGATTTTCGATGGTAGGTAAAAAAACTATAAAAAATAGTCCTAATCTGGTAAAACAATTCGTCTAGTAACTATATTCGCACGCGCCGAGTATGTTATCTCTTCACGTGCGGTAGCTCTTTCAACACAATCAGTGACAATCCGCAAGTTCCGCTCTTTTTCCGGTGGTTCTTAACTCGATGGACTGAAGGAAGTGTTGCCTCCTGGCCACACTGATACTTGGTAATCTAGGTTTACCTGATACTTGGTAAATCAATAGCTGTTCAATAAAACGGAAAGAATTACATCAACTATTCAAGATACAAACATATTAATTGGGCTTGACTGGCAATAAGAAAATTTATTTGTCAAGTGTTCTGCCTTTGTTTCGAGGGGTTTCTATTTTGACTAAGATTTCAGTTATTGACATCTTCAACCTTTCAAAAATATTTGATGAGAAATCATTTTTATCGTCTTAGGAATAAGAGCTAGTTGTTTGGGATAAACTTTAACTTTTTTTTAAATAATTGAACATTGCGCTGTTATTCGATCATGTCGATAATTTAAGAGTGCTTTCTAATTAGGTAAACAGAAAATAAGTGAGGTTAAGGGATTTTAATGTCAATATCTACCTAAATTCTGATGTAAACTGGCCTAAGGGTAAATCTCAGTTAGAAATATAACCTATGGTGTTCGTTTGCTTAACATGAATGCTAACCGTTAGACTTCGGATGCCACACATAACATACTGTTGATTGTGCCCAAGTATCGGTCCGATTTAAGGACACCTTACTCCTTCATCGGATAATTGAAGCGGATGTGGGAAATTGGGTGGAGATTTGATTTGAAAACATGGTAGAGAGGAAATGATATAATTTTACATATATTAATATTTGCATGTACGTTATATTTTTTTACTAATAGGCCCAAACTAGGATGCCCAAATAATTCCACCCAAACTAGGATAATTTATGCCATCAAATAAAAGTCGTAATGCAATTATATTAGTCAATATAATAAAACTATTTTTTTTAATTACAATTCTGGAACATTTAATGTTTCAGCTGATCGAGGTGAAAAAGTTCCACGAAGAAAGAAGAAACGCAACATTCATTGGGCGCAGCCAAGATACGGCCTTTAGTAGATCAAATCTGTCTCGCAAAGGATAAACGAAAAAAACATGGTCTATAGTTTCATCATCCATACCATACTCGCAGCCAGGATTCTCCACAATACCCATTCTGTAAAGATGACCAGCCACCACGCATTGTCCCTTCTCAAATGACACATTACATACTTTGATCTTGCTCATTCTGATTATATTATTCCATGGTTTTAAAGGGATAGTTTGTTGAATTGATTTATAATATATCTAGAGTTTTTATGTACACCAGTCGAATTCCCATCCAAAGCCCATCGGTGCCAAGTATATTGTTTAATTTTATTTGAAAGATCAGTTACTGGCTGTGAAAAATCAGATAGAGTCAACCGGCAGAACATGCTTCCTTTGCCAATGAATTGACACATTCATTATTAAAGATACCAATATGTGAAGGAATCCAATCTAGAGAAACATCCTTTTTTGACCTCAATTGGAATAGCTTGGCTTTGATTGAGTAAATTATTTCTTTGTCTCAAACGATTACCTTAAATTTAATGAAGATCACTTAGAAAATCGGAGAAGATAATTATTTTTTGTAAAATTTAAGTACTCGCAAATTAGAAGTGCCTTTTTCATTGCCACACTTACGAGTACATTCAGCTGTAAAAAACTGAAGAGTGAGGAGGATGTTTAAAAAGTGCTTTATTGTCCGTTTTCAGGATATAAACTGCCACCCAACAATAAACATTTTGCTTCATTTTGGACCCATATACGTTACATATTAATGTACTTATATTTTCATATATCACACACGTTTATATACACATACAGGAAAAAAGTATAGAGATGTATCATAGTCAAAAATAAATATATTATATTGTATTATATTACTACGGCCACCGACAATTATAATTTATGTATTTTTCTTTAAGCTTGGAAAATTTAAGGGTTTAACCTGTTTATATGAATAATTATGTAAAAAAATTATTGAACTTTTATATTGTAATAAAAATATATAAAAAAATGGTCCTTATAGCAATGAACAAAAAATCATATAAATAAAAATAAGATATAAAATAAACTGAAACAAAAATACTCCTTATAATTCCAATAACAATTATATGGTATACATTTTAAATTCAATCAAAAGGTGTTTCATATATGCGTCATCAATGTATCAACATATGATCGGAAACTATTGATTTTTTTTGCTAATCTGACAATAGGACCAAGTTATAATTGGATTAATTTCTCGGATGATCAAATTTTTAAAGAGAAAGTTAAAGGTTATACTTTCGAGTAATAATTCTTATTCATGTCCATTTACAATTTTTTTATATAAAATAAGATTGAGTTTATTAACTAAAAGACGCTTAAGAAATTGTTTTGTTTTATTGCTTTCATTCTTCAAAATAATTTTAATCCTAAAACTAACTGGCGTGTAGGCGAGTCAAAAGTATAAATCAAAGTTATTCGCCTCACAGGGTCTTGGGTAAAAATTCGAGCCGGGTGTCTCTGCTCCCACAGTTTCTTGGATATAAAAACATCTTCCTTGAATATCCTTTCTTATATTATGATATAATTTCTTTTTGTGTGCTTGGACAATGTTTTAAATTTAGATGTTTGTGTTTACAGAAAAAACTTGTATTTGTTTTTTTTTAATTCAAGTTATAGTTGTATACAAGACAAAATGTAAAACATTTTATTGCAAATTAGATGTTATGGTTTCATAATTTAACAAAATAGAAAATTACCTCTGTTTTGTTGGACATTTTTTCGTCAATATTTTTATATCGCATCTTTAATATACACAAATTTAGTATGACTGAAACACTATATAAACACTCATATCTTCCAAATCTATCAATGAAGGGTATTGTGTTCTTTCTGACATATATCGAGACACAATGATACTAGTATTGAAAAGAATATCATGTTGTTTTTGAAGAATACCAAAGTAATGTTTCTGGGAGGATACAAAGAGGTTGTAACCCTTGTATTGAATCAACATAGTTGAGGATCTTCCCAGCTCCAGACGACGCGTAGCTGAAATGGCTTAAAATTTGGATGCAGGCGTCATCGTGAAGATCACGAGCCTCAGCCATGAGAATGATGACTTTAGAAAGGAGAGACAGAGATAACCAATTATAACTGAGTGAAAAATTAAACAAAACGTTTAAAGGGGAAAAGGTGGTGACATCTAGCAAAAAAAACCATGTAAACTATATGTAACTTTCATAACTTTGAACGGAACACTAGCTTTGAATAACATACCCTGAAAAAAATATAAGCTGAAATAAAAACACTGACATTTTTACAACCCTGAAAGTGTATTATTTTGAATAAAGCACTGTAGATCAAGAAACACATCCATGACTACATATGTAAAGTATTTATTTATGGACAGAAACACCTGAGGAGCTTACTGCTATTTTTTATAGCCAATCACACAGAATCTGTTTTCACACCATAAGTAAGTCTGACTAGAAAACGCTTTTATAGACAGTAAAAAAATTCCACCAATAAGATCACAAGTGCCGTCATATTTTAGAACGAGACATTATTAACGGTGATTTCCGTGACCCAGATACATTTCTGTCTTGTGACTCGGAGGCTAGTACGTTCAATTTTTTTAAAGGGCATCAGTCTGATTTTTTTTTTAGTTTATTTTGACATTTTCTGATTGATTGAAAGGAAATGCAACACGATAATTTAACTATCACATTTATCTATAAACATCGAAAAATAATAAAATACTATACTACCTTTCGTTGAAAAAATCGTCAACCTTGTAACTCAGCACTCTGATGAAGAAACAACTAAAATTTGTTCTTAAGCGATTTCAAAGATCTAAATAAAGCAAATAAAAAGCCACCCTTTTTTTAATGGACAAAAGTTCTACAGGAACTTTTGCTTTGTTTTTGATACCTCTTTAATTCTTATGACCCATGACCTGTTCTTTCCAGTGGTAACTCTCGCCAGGTCTACTTAAATACTTCTTCTTATTTTAGGCCTGTTATGGTCCTGCATCATTGTTTCCCTCTTATGACGTCGACTGCCAGCTGTCTTTCCATCTTTTGGGATGTCGTCCTGGAGGTCTGCTTGCTTGGGGGATACTGTCCCTGGCCATTCTTACGGCTCTTGGTTCCGCTATTCTGGATACGTGTTCGTTCCAGAACCTTCTTCTCTGTCGTCCCCATCTGACAATATCTTCAACTTCGCACATCCTTCGGATTTCTGTGTTTCGTACTCTATCACGAAAAGTTTTGCCAACGATACTCTTGAGTACTATTATAAAAATTACATTACTATCTGCCAGATGGTATTGGTAAATTCTCTTGGGCGAATCAGATAGAAGGCATCCTGATGTAATATGTTCTTAAAATAATATAAGAGGTGATATTTGACAGTTTACAAAGTAAGAAAAATCGTAGGGTTATGTGAGAAATGTTTGAATGTAGGAAAGACGATGGATGAGTATCCCGATAGGAAAGTTTGGCGCACTCTCCTTCCTGATTTTTCCGGGAAGAAAACGGCGTCAAGGTTTGTATGTGTGTAATTTACTTCACTTTGTAATTTATTTTTATCAAACACTGTTTATTTCAGTTTTTTGTAACGGTATAACCCCTTTTTTATTCCACCTTTTTCTAACGGTATAATACAATGTCTTTAAACCTCAACAACGTTAATGCCTTAACTATAAACAACATATTACTTTACTTTGTTTAACTCTCAATTATTCTAATTAACATTCTATTTTAGAGTAATTGTATAAAGACAAATAGGATAATGACAGAAAACTTACCAACTTAAAGGTTAACTTTGGAGTAACCTCTCACCTTTCCAATAGTTTCAATATTTTTTTAAATATTTACATAAAAATTTAATTCTATCCAGGAAACTTTAGAGATGGAAATGTTAGTTTAAGTATGACAAAAACAATTTTTTCCCCATAGTTTAAGTAGTTTTTACATTGTGACTTGAATAAAGAGCTTAATGTTTAATTCATTCGAAAGACTTTCAGTTAGTTTTTTTTTTCAGGAGTTTCAGGAAAGTTAAGATGAAAACTACTTTGTTATTCAAATCTTGAGTGGAACCTGAATAGTTACCGCTTGATTATGTCACTATTGGTTTTTCCGATATATTTACCTTTGATAACTTCTAAAAATATTAAAGTTTTCGTTTGAAAAGTTATTTGTGCATATTTTTTTATCTATAGTTAAACTTATTCGATTTTAAAACTTTGATAAAACCACAAAAAAGTTAATAAATTCTACAAAAGAACTTTAAGAAAGTTATAAACAATTCGCTTCAACATTAAAAGTTTTGATTGTTTTTTGTGCTTCAATGTCTTTACAAGGTTGTTAAGTTTTCATTTTTCCAGTACAATTAGAGAGCAAAACAGCTGTTAGTAAATTCGGCATTCTTTGAAATCAATATAGTTTTAAAATGATTAAAACATTAAAATATTGTTCACGATAAAAGAACGAGTACGTTTTAATAAATCAGAAAAAACTTTCACCTTAGCTGTTTTTTTTCTAATGAGGGTATGTTTGACCTTAGAATGGTCTTCCTGGCTCCATCAGATATGCTATACTTTTATCGATATTTAAGATTAAACTAAAGATCCATTATTTATCTCAAAAAACTTCCTCATTTTTAACTCTTTCACAATTCTCAGCTTTTTCACAGCATTTTGTGAGATTTATATTTTATTATTTTTGCTTATTTTTTTTCAAATATTGTTGTCATATACCACGTTAAAGATAAGGTTACGTGTACCAAAAATAAAAATTTAACAAGAAGTGGTTGATAGGAAGAAATTATTTTAAAGCAATAAATCCATCAGATTTATTTGTATGAAAGTGTTAAACTAATACGCCTTCGTTTTAGGTAAGCGATGGTGGTTAAATAATGAACACATGTACTATACGCTTTTACATTCCGGTATAACAGTTGTTAGGAGTATATTTATTTTTTTTATAAAAGACGGGTGAGAAGTTTGGGATTTATCCAAAAGGGAAAATAACGCGCGAGATTGATTGATACGAGCGGAATTAAAACGGACTTCCCTGTATTCTGATTTTGACGGGTAAATAATGACGCATAAAAATCGAGTCCGAGCGTGACGCAGTTGTAATTAGGACAGGGAATGATGCAATCGTCCGTTGTTTCTGGAAGATTCTATTCCAAAACGGGCGGCTTAAAGAATTTCATCTAGCACCGAGCAATTGCGTCACTTATAATAAATAATCAAACGCAAGGGTTTGATTGGTCAAATTACGGCCCGACCAAAGATTTGACGAATCAGGACATCGCTTACAAATATGATCAACGGGCGAAAGGGTATCACGTGGGGATGCACAGGTGAGGCGGTCAGAAGGTGGGTGCTTCATTACGAGCGGTACCGTCACGATTACTAGTCCTGTTATTAAGACAGCTCCCGGTCGGGGGAATACGAATTAATAATTAAATAATTCGTTCAAGTTATCGGTCAGTTACCTTGTGGTCCGAGTTATAATATCCTGGTGGGAAATACGAATTAATAATTAGCTTTTTTTGTGAAAGTTCTTCTGGCACTTCCATCCAGACTTGACGCGGGGATATATCTGCGGAATAGTATTTTCCAAAGAAATAATCTTGGATTATTATTGGCTCCATCGGGCGTGAAGCAAGTAAAGTTTCGAGAAACTAAAAAAAAGCGGTTCTTTAAATAACTGCGGGTCGGAAATCGTTCTCCCAGGCCGAAGGCCAAGGAAGAAGATTGGAAGCGGGGCAGCGCGAGCTTCAAAAGGACGCTTGCGGCCTCATCATCATCATCAGAGTCATCGTTCCGGTTTCGTTTTCGGGGAAAATCTTCTGGTTCTTCCACAGTTCCGAGAGTATAGACATTACGCGTATCGTTCCTTATCGATATTCATGGTATTGTGGGGTGAGTGATCTCTTTTTATTGTAACCTATCATTGTGGATTTCTCCTTACCTCATAGCCTTTATGTTTGTGCTGAATATTGAGCGGGAATCGGTCTTTAATGCAGGCCCAAATTATTAGTCTGCCTACTCTGGTATTTTTTGGTAATATATATAATTTTTTCTCGGCATTATTGCGGAGTTTTTTTTATTATAATCTCATTGGATTAAACTAAGTATTATCACAATTTTATGTCTTTCCTTTGTTGTTACCTTTGTCCCGGAGATAATATCTTGGAGGCCTAGTATAAATTATTGTGCCCATCGCAATCTGAGACGAAAGAGTACTTGTTCTGTAATTTCTTCATTTGCCGCTGAGAACCGGGTAAGTTTTATTGAGAGAGAAATATCGCGGAAGTGTTTAAACTATTGCTTTATTGTTGCATGGAGGCAACGCTCTTTCTTAATTTAGTAAATATAGGTATAAGTGTGACAATGTCGCCCGTACGTGGGGCCATTTTAGAAAAATGCTGGCTTCCAGGGTATTTGACTGAGTGACGGGGTTATAAAGTGTATAAAAATATAATTTGTTCCTTTTTCAGAAAATTTAGCGCGAAATTCGTAAGACAAGCTTAGGTCTCCATTTTGTTGTTCGAGAAGCGTCTGTGGTTAAGGTGGTTGCGTATAATCAGGAGTATAGTTTTGCCGCGTAAAAAGTTTAGATACGCATTAAGCGATAGTTTAATTCAAACAAAATAAGTGACGGAATAAATAAAAGAGTGCCTAGTTAATTGTGATTAGAAAAGTGATTAGTGGTTACGTTCGTGAAGTATTCCAGTGTTTTTGGAATTTCAAGACCATTTGTTTGAAACCAATCTCGCCTTATAGCTTGCGCGGGGATAGGCAAGAGGAGAGTGCGTATAACTTACAGTAGTTCGGTTTGCGTCGCTGTTGATGCGGTAAAGGGAAATAGTGTTACTACTTTTAGATAAAATCACTTGGTGCTTATACTCAATTGTTTTCGGAACAAATCTTTGTAATATAAGAGAGTGAATAGTATTGAATTAAATTACTTTGAGATTTAAGTTGTAGATTCGTAGCAAGCGGTGTGGTGGAAGCGTGTTTTAGGAAATTTGATAATAATACATATTGGTTAGAATTGCTAGTTCTTAATTTCGGAACATTTCAATTAAGGAGGGGTTGGTGTTAAATTAAAGTTACGTTTTAGTTAGATTCTTGTTCCGGTTAAACGGTGTAGTTAAAGCATTGTTTAACAAGGTGAAGTAAAATTTCGTTGGGTATAAATTTTGATACCTACTGTTACGAATAGGATTGAGAATGGATAGCGCAATGGATCCTATAGTTAATATAATGAAGGCCACGAAGGAAAGGCTAATCGGGGAATTAATTGAAAGGGGATTAGTTCCTAGTAATAATTTTTACGAGTTGCGGCGTCAGGCCTCTTTGTTTAACAAGAGTCTGGTATCATCGTCATCGGAGGCGGTCGCCTTACCGGTCAGGTGCGTGCCTTACCGGAATCTTATGAGAGCTCCACAGTTTTTGGAGGGACGGGTCGCGGGGAGATATCATGTGAAGGATATAGCCAAGATTATCGAGTAGACCGCTTGAGGCCGTGGCATGTGCGCGGTTGTGCACATTGCTGAGGGGGAGATTTTGCCGTTCGTCGTCTCGCGTCGTGCTGACAGACTGATACCGTCAGACTGCGAGGCGCAGATTACTTTTTAATTCCGTTGCCATTGCGATTAGTTTTATTTCCGTAATGATATAACCGCTTTCGCCACCGACTAATCTCTTTTGCCGTTCGTCGTCTCGCGTCGTACTGACAAACTGATACCGTCAGACCGCGAGGCGCAGATTATTTTTCCAATTCCGTTGCCAGTGCGATTAGCTTTGTTTCCGTAATGATATAACCACCTTCGCCACAGATTAATCTCTTTTGCTGTTCGTCGTCTCGCGTCGTACTGACAACCTGATACCGTCAGACCGCGAGGCGCAGATTACTTTTCAATTCCGCTGTCATTGCGATTGGCTTTGTTTCCGTAATGATATAACCGCCTTCGCCACAGATTAATCTCTTTTGCTGTTCGTCGTCTCGCGTCGTACTGACAAACTGATACCGTCAGACCGCGAGGCGCAGATTACTTTTTCAATTCCGCTGTCATTGCGATTGGCTTTGTTTCCGTAATGATATAACCACCTTCGCCACAGATTAATCTCTTTTGCTGTTCGTCGTCTCGCGTCGTACTGACAACCTGATACCGTCGGACCGCGGGGCGCAGCTAACTTTTTCAATTCCGTTGCCATTGCAATCAGCTTTGTTTCCGTAATGATATAACCACCTTCGCCACAAATTAATCTCTTTTGCAGTTCGTCGTCTCGCGTCGTACTGACAAACTGATACCGTCAGACCGCGAGGCGCTGATTACTTTTCCAATTCCGTTGCAGTCGCGATTCAATCCTCTTTAACGTTGTATACCTTAATGGTGTGAAGTACGTCCTCTCGCGTTGCCCTGACAAATACCGTCAGGCCGCGGGAGACGTATTATATTATTATCAGTTCTGTTTCCGTTATACTGGTGTCTCATTACCTAAGGAATAATCTATTTAGCAGTTCGTCGTCTCGCGTCGTGCGGACAAATTGATACCGTCCGTCCGCGAGGCGCGGAATACTTTTTCAATTCCGTTGCAGTTGCGATTCAATCCTCTTTAACTTTGTATACCTTAATGGTGTGAAATACGTCCTCTCGCGTTGCCCTGACAAATACCGTCAGGCCGCGGGAGACGTGTTATATGATTATCACTTCCGTTTTCGACATACTAGTATCTCCTTACCAATGAATAATCTATTCAGCAGTTCGTCATCTCGCGTCGTGCGAACAACTTGATACCGTCCGTCCGCGAGTCGCGGAATACTTTTTTAATTCCGTTGCAATTGCGATTCAATCCTCTTTAACATTGTATTACTTTAATGTATTAAGTACGTCGGAGTTAACGGATTTGTCGCATTACACAGCGACCGGGAGAGTATCTTTTCTTGTAAGGGGTTAGGTTGAGACTACAGGTTCAGGGGGCAAGCGGGCCTTCCAGCACGATAGTATTCAAGATTTGCCATTAGGTCTTGGCTCGATTCGAGTGCGTCAGTGGACGCAGTAGCTAATGAGCGTTTCGTAATCTCACGTCTGTCCTGACCAATTGTTCCGGCAGGCCGTGAGACGCGGAACGTATATTCGGTTCCGTTCTCTTCGCAGTTGAATTTCTTTTACCATTGTGAGTAGTAGCCATCGAGAATTAGTTCCGTTTCGCATACGATGATAGATCGTTTGGCATGGTGTAGGTAATTGAATCACGTTGTCTCACGTTGCCTTGACCCATCGTTGCAAATGATATACCAAGCATCCGTGGTCTCGACCCGCTGTCGCCTGAAGTAGGCAGTAAGCCGTCGTCGCACGAGAAGGGATGCGCACGCATAGGTTAGATCCAGTCCGGTGTCCACTATTTAGTGACCCGGTGGAATATACGAAGGTTAATAGCATATGGAGTAGTGATAGGCTCATCGGTGCCTAATTGGGAGTCATTCATGGTCGGGAAAGTACAGGTTCTTAAATTAAATTTTCGTTATATTCTTGTTAATGTTTAAATCATACCTTGAAAGTATGCACTGTCGGATTCTTTGATGAATGGCAGTAAAGTTTTTTTTATAAATGACATCACCAGTGAGAGTTCATAATTCCGCTAGGGTGATTAAACAGTGAGCTAGTCGTGAGGCAATCTCGTATGGAGTCATGTCCATATGTTCTATGTACGGGTTTGGTACTCTTCCCCGTGATTAGTGTGGTTATTACTTTTAAAGAGTATCTGGCGCTCAGAGCCTGGGCCTGGACCATGAGTGACGGAATGCTGAGAGCCTCGAGTAGAGTGTACTAAATTTCTTATGTACTGAGGGGTAGGCTTCCTTCAGTATCGGGTGTTCATAAGGTTGAACATTGTTTTAGTGCAAGACCCGTGGAGGATGGGTGCTGTTTATAAACTACCTTCGGATGATAATCCGTAGGGTAACGAATCTGTATAGTATACAGAATTTCTTATGTACTGAGGGGTAGGCTTCCTTCAGTATCGGGTGTTCATAAGGTTGAACATTGTTTTAGTGCAAGACCCGTGGAGGATGGGTGCTGTTTATAAACTACCTTCGGATGATAATCCGTAGGGTAACGAATCTGTATAGTATACAGAATTTCTTATGTACTGAGGGGTAGGCTTCCTTCAGTATCGGGTGTTCATAAGGTTGAACATTGCTTTAGTGCAAGACCCGTGGAGGATGTTGATGTTTATAAACTACCTTCGGATGATAGTCCGTATGGTAACGAATCTGTATAGTATACAGAATTTCTTATGTACTGAGGGGTAGGCTTCCTTCAGTATCGGGTGTTCATAAGGTTGAACATTGCTTTAGTGCAAGACCCATTGAGGATGGTTGAGGTTTGAAAATTACCTTCGGATAATAGTCCGTAGGGTAAAGAATTTGTGGAATCCACAGAAATACGAACGAAGGGAGGGGTTGGCTTCCTTCCGTGTGGGATGTTCTTAAGGTTGAACCCTAATCTAGTCAGACATCCATTGAAAATAATTGCTTGGAACATTGGAAAACATCGTTAGGCTAGTTGCTCGTTATAATGGAAATGGGGATGGAGTCACCTCGCTACAAGGATTCTCAAGGAGTTAGAAAATTGTTATTAGTTCAGTGATTGCATATCTGAGTTATTGGCTTGGGCTGTTGGAACCGAGGATTTAAGGAAATTGGAGCTGCTCCTAGTATACTTTTTTGGAGAGTAGTAGTATCCTGCATCGGTGGAACGGATGGTTAATACTGGTGTAACCAGTTCGTGGGATTATTGCCTTATAGAGAGGAATGGCATCGCTGGATGAGAACCTGGGATTTACTATTCTGTTTTGTTATAGCACTATATTGAGAAGTTTAGATCTGTTGCCTTGTAGGTTGGCTCACATTCTCTGTTTGGAAGTAGTCTTGTTCCTTTCTGTAATTCCTTACGTACTATGGGTTTTCTTGTCGGGTGGTTAACTGTGAACCACCCCCTCATCGAAGAGTTTGTTGTCTCGCAGAAGGAAATAGATCTGTTCGGAGTTTTGTTTTTCTTTTCCATTCCTGTTTACTGCATAGCGTATTAATATCATGTGTTTGAGTTTTGGTGTTTATTTCCTTTTGTTTCCTTTTTCTTTTCTTCCCTAATAATTGTGATTAAATTATTTTTCTTCAAGGCTTACGGACGGCCTATAATACATCCAGTAAAAGGCTTACGGACGGCCTATAATACATCCAGCATGAGGTTTACGGATGGCCGGAACACATCCAGTATTTTGTCTGTATCATTAATTTGTTTTGTATTAAATGTTGTGTTTAAAATCATTCGTTTTAAGGTTTACGGATGGCCTAATACATCCAGCATGAGGCTTACGGATGGCCGGAACTCATCCAGTATCTTGTCTGTATTATGTTTTTTTTGTAACCATCGTCCTTCTCGTGCTCAAGGTAGCATGCAGAGGCCCTGAACTGCCTCTAAGCGTTCGGGTTGAGAGAGGCTAGCCTCTCGACCGGTTAATATTTTGGTGAGGGCCGTTCGGTGCATCAGCGATGTATTGAACTGTCTCCACCACGGGCGTCATGAACCCGCATTAGCAGAGTTGCCGCTCCAGCATGTTCTGGTGGGCACGCGCTTCTGGCTTGGAAGGGTTCGATTGGTGCAACCGCGTGTTCTGACCCTCAGATCTTGGTTATCCTCAGGCGTCATATGCGGATTCGCGTGATTCTTGGTTCTGGTCTGGGGGCCGGGGGACGTGTCTTGCTGAAGATCGGGCCTAACCGCGAGTGTTTCAATAACATTGTTTATTCTTTTCAGAGAGAGAATAGGAATGGATTAGAATTTCAGGGAGAGGGTTAGGTGTGAGCCGTGTGGTAGGACAGTCGTTGAACAGCCGGTTCTGCTTCGTTCTAGCTATGTTAGATTTCCTAATAGTTTAGAAGGTGTCTTTTTAGAATTCCGTCTCGAAAGAATTTTCGGTCCTTATCTGATTACATTGGCTTGCGTAATAATTACCACTTATTATGCCAGATGGGTGGGCAGTTGTGATTGTAGAAATGTGTAGTGCAGTCCTTACCGTAAGGGCTGGATTTGGGCTTGTATTGATTGATCTCTGTTCACAGTGAGGGGGAGAGGTTGGCAATGGAGGAGTAGAGTCACCCGTATAAACCCTGTAAGTGTATAATTAAGTAAGTGTCCAGTGTATCTTTAAGGTCAGCCGCGAAACAGGCTACAGTGTTTAGTGAGAGGATGAATGGAGATTAACTAATTTGGTTGTAAACCTTTTCTCAGCATGATGCCCTGAGAGGAGGGGTGGGTTAATTATCTATTAACGGTCTACCTATTTGTGATATAGGGTGACCATGTTTAATATCATTTTGTTTTTTTTTTGTTGTTTTTTCCTTTTGCTCTGTACTGTGATGTATCACCAGCCGGGCTTTAGGTAGAATCATTATCTCCTTGTTATTATTGACGGTCTACCTTTTGTAATATAGGGTGACCATGTATAATATAATTTTGTGTTTTTTTTATTTAATGTGGTTTCCTTTTTGTTGTTTCTGCTCTGTACTTTGATGTATCACCAGCCGGGCTTTATGTAAAAATCATTATCTCCTTGTTATTATTGACGGCTTACCTTTTTGTGATATAGGATGACCATGTATAATATAATTTTGTTTTTTTTTAATTTTTTTTATGTGGATTCCTTTTTGTTTTGTTTCTGACCTACCCGTTGATGTATCACAAGCCGTGCTTATGTAAAATCATTATCTCCTTGTTCTTGGGGACGGCCTACCTTTAGTGATATAGGGTGACCATCCATAATACTTGGTGTTATTTTAATTTTATTGGAAATTCTTTTGTTTATATCTGATCACCTTTGAAGTATACGGTGACCATGCCCTAGGTGAATTTGTCTATATCTATTGTCTTTGTTTTTTTTTGTTTTATTTGTTTTGTTTATTAAAATTATTTTAGGAATTGTACTCCCTGTATTATGCAATTGTTTCAGTGCTGGTTGCCCTGTGGTTAAACCAGTATTGGAAAGATAATCTTCTGTACTATTGTAAGGAGTTACCGGAGGATTGTTCCGTGCTCCTTAGTATAAGGTTATGGGCTATAGTAGATTCAGTAGTGTGTTGTCATCGTAAGGTTTCCGTGGTTTCCTTGCGGCTAGGTTCCCTTACACCAATTAGGGGTGTCCTACAGGCAAATGCTGACAACCGGTAAATCGGCCACGAGACCGTATCCAGTAGGGGGGACATACACCCCTTGCTCCTTATTATTGCCTACAGCTGATGTGTCTATACTCTGGGAATGATAATTTTTTTTTTTTGTTGTTTTTTTTTGTTTTCTTTTATAACATAAGATGGAGTGTTAGGAGTATATTTATTTTTTTTATAAAAGACGGGTGAGAAGTTTGGGATTTATCCAAAAGGGAAAATAACGCGCGAGATTGATTGATACGAGCGGAATTAAAACGGACTTCCCTGTATTCTGATTTTGACGGGTAAATAATGACGCATAAAAATCGAGTCCGAGCGTGACGCAGTTGTAATTAGGACAGGGAATGATGCAATCGTCCGTTGTTTCTGGAAGATTCTATTCCAAAACGGGCGGCTTAAAGAATTTCATCTAGCACCGAGCAATTGCGTCACTTATAATAAATAATCAAACGCAAGGGTTTGATTGGTCAAATTACGGCCCGACCAAAGATTTGACGAATCAGGACATCGCTTACAAATATGATCAACGGGCGAAAGGGTATCACGTGGGGATGCACAGGTGAGGCGGTCAGAAGGTGGGTGCTTCATTACGAGCGGTACCGTCACGATTACTAGTCCTGTTATTAAGACAGCTCCCGGTCGGGGGAATACGAATTAATAATTAAATAATTCGTTCAAGTTATCGGTCAGTTACCTTGTGGTCCGAGTTATAATATCCTGGTGGGAAATACGAATTAATAATTAGCTTTTTTTGTGAAAGTTCTTCTGGCACTTCCATCCAGACTTGACGCGGGGATTTATCTGCGGAATAGTATTTTCCAAAGAAATAATCTTGGATTATTATTGGCTCCATCGGGCGTGAAGCAAGTAAAGTTTCGAGAAACTAAAAAAAAGCGGTTCTTTAAATAACTGCGGGTCGGAAATCGTTCTCCCAGGCCGAAGGCCAAGGAAGAAGATTGGAAGCGGGGCAGCGCGAGCTTCAAAAGGACGCTTGCGGCCTCATCATCATCATCAGAGTCATCGTTCCGGTTTCGTTTTCGGGGAAAATCTTCTGGTTCTTCCACAGTTCCGAGAGTATAGACATTACGCGTATCGTTCCTTATCGATATTCATGGTATTGTGGGGTGAGTGATCTCTTTTTATTGTAACCTATCATTGTGGATTTCTCCTTACCTCATAGCCTTTATGTTTGTGCTGAATATTGAGCGGGAATCGGTCTTTAATGCAGGCCCAAATTATTAGTCTGCCTACTCTGGTATTTTTTGGTAATATATATAATTTTTTCTCGGCATTATTGCGGAGTTTTTTTTATTATAATCTCATTGGATTAAACTAAGTATTATCACAATTTTATGTCTTTCCTTTGTTGTTACCTTTGTCCCGGAGATAATATCTTGGAGGCCTAGTATAAATTATTGTGCCCATCGCAATCTGAGACGAAAGAGTACTTGTTCTGTAATTTCTTCATTTGCCGCTGAGAACCGGGTAAGTTTTATTGAGAGAGAAATATCGCGGAAGTGTTTAAACTATTGCTTTATTGTTGCATGGAGGCAACGCTCTTTCTTAATTTAGTAAATATAGGTATAAGTGTGACACAGTTGTTACTCAAGACGGAAAAAAACTGATTAAATACATGTTTTGTCTATTAATTATTATCCAAGTGTTTAGAATTTTCCGAAATTCGACGTCAAGATTTATATATAAGTAACATTTTTTCCTCCAAAACATTTCTATTTTTTGTCTAAAAACACATAAACAAGAAATATATTCTATAAGTAAAAAACTTTGCTTAACGAAGGCAGAGTAAATATGCAGATCATCTTGGAACTTTGATCTCCTTGCCTACTAATATATTATATGCTTGCTGAAGTGCAACAGCTTGTACATACTAAAAAACTCACGTACAAGCGTCTTCTATCTGTAAAATTCCTGACGATCATACTCGATTACGAAAGATTTCCTATTGTATAATTGCAATACTATACTCACATAAATACACAACAACAATCGTAAACGTTCGAGTGGTTCTTTTCTTTTGACAATCGTCGGGTATTGAATCCGAAGCCCCCAAGCGAAAGCGAGCCATCTTTCCAACCAGGCCAAGGAGTTTGTCACAATGGCAGCCCGTAATACAAACCCCATTTTTGTAATCACTTTTATCGATCGAGTAGGTTTTCTTAATTTTCCTCATTTTATTCATCTCTCTTTCATCTCTCACTTTTCGTCTTACTTTATTATGCCCAGTTTCTAAGTAATGCCATTCGGGATAAGAGAGCAGATACAGAAGGAAACTTGTAAGTTTTTTTTTTAATAAAACGAGACGCGAGAACAAAAGCGGGGATAATAAGATCCTTGGATGGCAAAAGACGAATCGCATTATGCGTGAGATTTGTATGGAAATGTCAATTTGTTTTCATTGGGGGAGAAAATGGAATGGGGTATTTTTGATTGATGTTTACTTTATTTAATATAAAGATAAATATTATGATTTTACGGAATAGTGCATTAAAATGCAGGTCGTTATTTAAAAACTGAAATACAATTAATGCGTTATTAATTACGAACTAATTTATCTTGAATCGAAAAGTTTTCCACAAATCATTATCATCATCGTATTATTTTATGAGACCCTCAAAAAGATAAATGTTCAGCGTAACTGTAAGCCAACAGCGACAAATTGAGCCTCATGGTGTAACTGTAAGCCAACAGCGACGAATTGATCCTCGTGGTGTAACTGTAAGCCAACAGCGATGAATTAAGCCTCATGGTGTTAAACTGTTACTAGTTAGTTACCAGAGACTCAATATCGGTAGAAGTTATAGAAGTTATAGACAAATGTTGAAGTCTCATGCCATCAATGTTACAGGATTTCTAATAGGGCGGACTATTGTGACCGGGCTTTTGCCGTTGATGGTCCTGTGGCGTAGACTTATCTGCCATTAAGTGTTAAGATCTATGGGTGGCTTTAGCAGCTTTAGGAAGCATTTGAAAACAGCCCTTATAAGGAGGTTTAATCAAAATATATGATTATAAATGAATATTACACTAAACCTAAAGTAGAATATATTACTATCACTTCCTCGGCCACACAGGTAGGAGCATCGCTTGGTGCTTAGAGCTACGCTACTAGGTGACTATAATAGTCACGTAGCGCGCAGCGTGGCCATTGCGATAGTATGGGGTGCGTTGATTCGCTAGGACACATAACCTAGCTCGCAGCGTAGCTCTAAGTACCAAGTGAGGCTCCTACCTGTGTGGCCGAGGCCTTAGTCGAAAATTGTATTTTTGTAGTTTGTCTTACCTCGGTAGGTTTTATGCGGTTTTCTCATCACATAATTATGTTTTTCTTGACATATTTCTTGACATCAGATGTAGAGAACTACCTTATTTAACAACTGAAGCCACCGCCTTCCTGTTCTTACACACAGCGTGTGGTTGCTGTTGCGACAGGAGTTTGAGTACTTGCGCTTGCAGGATGAATTAATTGTAGTGAAAAGTTGATGACTACTTATAAGGGAGGTATTAAATAATTAATCAACAATAGGTAAAAATCATTAACCTATTTCTTAACTTTTTATAGATTCTCAATAAGATACAGGTGAACACCTAGTTTACTGGGACACGACAAATGGAAGGCAACAAACCCAGATCAAAGAAAATTATGTCCACTTTAAATTTCTTATTTTTTTTTGTTTTTATATCATATATTCATACAATTAGTCGTCATGTAAATAAATAAATATAATGAAGACTTTTTATTTTTTCCTGTGAGTATTTCAGAATCACATTTATATGTTCGTATCTTTTTTCGCTTTGAAAAGTAACGGAATTATGTGATTTTTAACTACGTCATTCGCATAAGTTTTCGATGAATTTGTGATTTTTTTTTCTTTTTCAAACATTATTTAATGCCTTTATTACCCTTGACCGTTTATTAATATTTGTACAAGGATAAAATCAGATAGAAATTTATAAATGTTTTAACACCCTTAATGTATCATACGAAGACGCTGAGGAAAAAGATAAGAGATATTTTGAATATTTTTGAGACGTGCTGGTGTCGAATGCTTCGCATTTCATGAACTCCAATACCACTGAACATCTTTCAAGATCTACAGGTCAAAGAAAATTTGTCAACGTCATGCAGGCAGAGACCTTTGTTTTATTTCGGAAATGTCACTGGTAGAGATGAAACCAGTTTGGAGAACCTGGTAGTGACTGAAAGTGTTGAAGGACTGCGAGAAAGAGGATGGTCTTCAGCAAAGTAGATAAACCAAACCAATGAGATGATTAATTAATCATTGAATGCTGCACACAATGCTGCATATAATGGCTCAGAATTGAAAAGAATGGAAGCGGATTGACCGCTTAATTCCATCTCATCTCGGAACCAAGACGCTAAACCATTTGTTACACGACTATTAAGAATAGTATGCAAGATTTACAACATTATTCTTTATTGATGCTGTTGATTGTCAATAAAAAAAAACTCTATTTTTAATAGATTAATGTATCTTTATCCTTAATTTATATCCTCAGTGCCTTCAATTGCTATAAATTTCATCAAACTGTGTGTGAAACTTCGCTATGTAGCTATATATACTATTTTTTTACAGTCTATGTCATAAGCACATTGATATATAAAATTCCCAATGACTTGTTAGGTAAAAATATTAAATATTGACTGTGAAGGGATTTTAAATAAAATTACTTTAAATTGTATTCCATCAGAATCGGAAAGAGATACTTAAACGTATTTTAATGAAATTTTTAATGTTTTAAGAGTTTTCTTCTTAACATTTTCTTCTTTAAGGTAAAACATTAAGAATCGTTTAACATTTCAGCTATACTCGTATTCCGATGATTACACTTTCACCCCCGAGCTGCGTGGAGTCTAAATTTTTACTACACAAATGTTTGTCTAACGAATTCCATTTTACTCATCTCAAAAGGTCGATAGATAGCCCCATTAAAATTTTAAGTGTTCTTCCGATGAGGTTTTACAACCTGTTCAATATGTAAGGTAAGTACCTTCTTGCTTTGTGCCACGCGAACCTAGATACTAAACCTGAATACTCTTCGAGAATGCTCAAAAGGCAGTAAAGATTAAGTACGTAGCGGAGTAAATTAAAGTGCCGGTAAAGAAAACAGATTAATGGAAAAGAGCGTTTAATAATTTTCTTGTTTGTCCATAAATATTTCGTTTTCTTTGTTATTATAAAGCTGTAAAGCGATAGGAAACAAATCAAATGGGCCACATACATATATAATTGAACAGGACAGTATCGAAATCTGCTAAGACGATAGTCCACAACAGTATTTGAGTACTAATTTTATGTACGTTGAAACATGAGCGTGCACAAATAATGAAAGGTGTTGAATAAATGCTCCAAAAGTTCGTGCACTTAGAAAAATACGAGTATATGGGGTGACAAAAGGTATATTACAGAAGACGGAGTGAAGTGATTCGGGAAAGATGTGTGAAGAAAAATTAACAAAACAAATATAAAGTGAAAATGTGAAAGGAATGGTGGAAGAAGACCAATAAAAGGATAAATGGATCAACTGAATTATATTTTGGATGAACAACACATAGCATGAAAGCCAAATAAATCGTCGGAGTTGTACGAGAAGCATATATACTATGAGCGACGAAGGATATGTGTCGAGATAGGGAAGTCTTGCGCTCTTTCTTCTCTGCCTACCCGACAGGGAAATGAAGCGATGGTATGTACGTATGTACTAAAGAAAAAAAATCTTAGGGGAAAATACGTTAATATGGTATTTTTCCACAAAGTTACATTTCTACACTTTTTGTATTACCCAGATCCATATGATGTATGTGTCCACTTGAAATTACCTGTTGTTTTTCATTAGTTACTCGTATAAAATTTTTTGTCATGCAGAACTAAATATTGGGTGTTAACATAAGTTGTGTCCATTTTTTTCCAATTTAAAAATGAGCACCAAAAGTAAAATAAAATGGTAAAAGTTATACGTCATTTAAAAGAAAATTTTCTGTTCTACAAGATATTGTATTTGCTTTACGTTACATATATTATTTTATTTGATTACAAGCCTTCAAAATGGAATGTCAAGTAGATGAAAGTGAGCATTTTCGACACCTCCAGTGGACTTCGATGAGGACCGCCTAAACCATATTATTCATGTAGATCCCCTTCAAACCACCGTAGAATTGGCTGAGCAGATGAATTTTAGTCACATGACTGTATACCGCCATCTTAAATTAATGGGAAAAGTCTAGAAGTTCGGAGCTTGGGTTCCACATGTTTTGAGTGAAAACAACATAAATCAACGTTCGACAATTTCTGCTGGTTTGCTCGCGCGTCATCGAGCTACGCATGGCCACAAGCAAATGTTCCTTTACCGCATCATTATTGGTGATGAAAAATGGTTTGAAAATGGTGATGAAAAATTTTTGAAGGGGATCTTCATGAATAATATGGTTTAAGCGGTCCTCATTGAAGTCCACTGGTCGTCCGGAACGCTCCATGTCTTTCAGGTCGAAATTACCGTCTTTGAAACGCAAAAACCATCAACGAGCTGCCCTTTCAATCATAGCATCTTCACCGTACACTTTGCAAATATCGCGAGCAGCTTTGGCAACCTTATTTATCCCCTCGATTGAACGCGAACAGAAGGAGGTGTCGAAAATGCTCACTTTCGTCTACTTGACTTCCATTTTGAAGGCTTGTAATCAATATATGTAACGTAAATGCAAATACAATATCTTGTAGAGCAGAAAATTTTCTTTCGAATGACCTATAACTTTTACCATTTTATTTTACTTTTGGTGCTCATTTTTAAATTGAAAAAAAAAAACGAACACAACTTATGTTAACACCCAATAAAATATGAATCATAAAAAAAACAAATTTGAAATTGTTTAACAATGAGAAATGTATATTTGAAGTGCGTAGTTTACCAAGTTTATTTGTCAGTTTTTTTTATCATTAATGAAAGTTGTAAAATATATAAAATAAAAATGTACATTTTAAGGCACCACCGCCTGACTTAATAAAGCAAAAGGCACGCCGATTGATCGGCGCACCGGGACTTAAAATATTAAATCTGAATTCAATATTTTCTTGTGGCATAGTACTGCCTTTTTTATTGAAGTAAAGTATAATGTTTTTAATAAATATATATTTCATCTTTTACAAAAAAAAAATGATGTCACGATAAACTATTGATTTTTTGTTTTATATTCGATTATCGATAAATGAATTTTCAAATAAAAAAAAGTCTGTGGCCTACTAAAACAAATAAAAAATGTGCCTCATGCGTATCTATTGAAATCTTGCAAAATGGCATAAACGTTAGTCAAAAAGCACTTATTATTTTTAATTTTTTTTATTTACATGCCACGAAAAAACACAAAAATAACAAAGCAACAGTTTAAAGACATACGAGTACATTTTAATAATCATATAAAAATAACATAACATATAAGCGTTCCCTCATCACGCACGTCAAAGTTAACCAACTTATCACTTATAGTATTATTATTAAGGTGAGATTCACACTTTTCTAGTTAAAGAACAAAAAAGAATACCAGCAAGATGCCACCATATGAATTGTGGTACGAGTACACTATTTTGACACGTTTCTTCAATAAGATCGATATTTTTTGAGTCTCACTTTAGGCCATTCATTCATGTATCGTAAAATAAAAAAAAATGATATGTATGTTATTATATATATGGTATATAGGTATTTAATAAAAAAAAAGCGCTAAAAAACTATTAACATCACAAAACCAGTATAACTGTGCTAATTGCTTAACCAGTTCAATTGATCCTGATTGCATCCTCCCAAAAATATCGCTTGGCATTACTCAAAGTCTTCCTATCTCCCCAAAGTCCACTTGCAGTCTCCACTCATTGTCCCGGACCTGGAACCAGACCCTGGCAGATAAATCACCAAGGCAAGAAGACTTAACGTCCTAATTTATTCCTGAATGCCACTCGACTCCACTACTTCGGGCAGGGCTGTAAAAAAAACCCCTACGTACAATTCGCTCTCCTTTGTTTGTTTAGGACACGGGCTTTTTCGAATTATTCGCTCGCTTTTTTTCTTTTTTTTTATCCTTTTTCGAAAAAGGTCTTTTGGTGAGATTAATTATTATTTTTTGTGAAGAGTTAGTTACATTTAATTCTTATGGTTTATAGCTTTTTTGTTTATCTTTTTGGGAAAACGTTTGACGTCAATGTACAGCCTTTGTCACGAAATTAAATCGTAATTCATATTTGGCGTAATTCTTTATTGTTAATTTCGTTAAGAAAAACCTGTGAAGTTTTTTGTTGTGTTTTAGGAAAGAATTGTACTGGTTTAACGAAAATGAAAATAAAATGAAATATATTAATTAATGCCGGCAAAATTGACATATCGCATTAAATAAATTACACTAATATATAATACATACCATCAAACCGTATCCCTGTCGGCGTGGCAGAGAGGACGGAGCGTTAAAACACATGATTCACCTTTTCCGCATTAAAACTACGATTTCTCTAACTTATTACATTTTCTTCCTTCAAAATATCATTAACTTGATCCAAACACACTTTCCTTGATCTTCCACTATTAAACTTTCCACTCACATTTGCACTGTATATTTATTTCGTAATTTTTTCTTCATTCATTTGTTCCACATGACTAAACCATCTCAGCATACTCTTCTTTAAGACCATTGGAGTTGACAATACTAAAAGAGATATTGGAGCAAATAAGATATTATGTATTACTAGTATCATTATGATAAAAACAATAAATCTCTTAATTTAAAATATCCATCAAACAAAGTAATATCCAAAAGTGATATTATAACACAAAAATGAAAAGGATATTTATAAATTCAAAAATAAATTGAAATTATCAAAATCACATTAATATTTTGTTTTTTTTTTTAAATTTTGTTTATGATGTGTTTTGAGATTTGTTTGCTGTTTTTTGGCATCGAAATTTGGCTGCTGTTTAAAATTAATGATGAAATAACAAAGAAACTTTAAAGAATATAAGTTAATCAAGTTAAAAATTATAAAAAAATAATCAAAGAAAAACGAAGGCATAAGACATAAAATATTACGCAAAATATACAAATTAAACAAAAGCATCTATTGGTACCATTAATTAGATACCCAGCCCATAGCACTATCCTATTTCCGCTATATTGCATAAGCACAGGATATGAATAAAATAACCTCTTCAGATCTGGCATCCATTATAATGGACACATAGTCCATATGCATTTTGTAAACAGCTTTGTGATATACTCGTATATTTGTTTTCCTAATGATAAATCATGAAGTGTAAGATACTGTACTATTAAACGTTTTGGGCGCTATCTATCTAAATTACATTTACAGAAGTTGCATTTAGTGTAAATATACACTAACAAACAAGAACATTTTTTTTAAAACCTTTAAAATTATTCAGATCTGAAGAGGATAAATTGTGATTATATTTCTTTGATATTATTCAGATCTGGAGAGGGTGAATTTTGAAATTATTCAGATATTATTTGAAATTATTCAAACTATTTGAAATTATTGAAGCCTTTGAAATTATTCAGATCTGTAGGGGGTAAATTGTTATTATAATTCTTTATATCTATTTAATACTCGTATATGACAAATGATTAATGCACCTAGCAGGAGTTTTATAAGGTTGATAGGCCATTTTAAAAAGAGTTATATTATTATATAATTATACTCGTACTTCAATTATGTTGTGATACTAATTAATATATCGTCACGCAAATCGCAAACTAAAACGTTTTTGTAAGAAAGGGGAATTCGCTCAAATATGACTTTTTCATTCATTAAAAATAAACGCTAATGCAACGAGGACACCGTCTCACTTGTTGAAATATATCACATTGCTATTCGCTTCCCGAACGACTGTCTAAAGATTGATTGAACACCGCCATGTTACCTGCTGGATTTTTCTTTATAAATAAGGATCCACGCTGCCAACAGTCAGACTAAAACAGAAACATTTAGTGTTATCGTTCCACTATGTGAGGCTTGGTTAAAAATACATATCGTTTGTCATGAAATAATTTTCTTACATTGTTAATAAATATAGGTGAAATCCGTAACTAGCGCTTTTCAATAAAAATTGTATATTTCTTGTAATGTTAAAATAATTATAATCTATACAAAATAAACAATCTGTATTACTAGGCTCGTTACCTGTTTTGAGAAATTTGACTTGCATCTACCAAATTCACACACAAACGCACATAAATAATTCAATTACTCGTATATCACCATCTCTTACCATTGAAAATCACCTTTTTATTTTTTCGTCATGTAAAAAAGAATCAATCAAAATGAATGTGTATATTATATGACATTTGGGGTTAAAGAAAACCTTAAAATTGAAGTCCTGAAAATTTGCTGAAACTGAGACGATTTAGTTTACATTTTTCACGTATATGTACACTAAATTATACTCTATCGTGTTCTTTTTTTTTCTTGAAGAAGATTATTGAACTGTAAATTATTCCTTAATTATTCCTGATATGTGGATAACCAGCTATTATTTTATCTCTTTCACTGTCGATTTCCTATGAGATAGTCATGATAAATTATACAAGGATTGGGTCTCCTCTATTTGTTATTTTGATCCCACCCTTATCCATGCCTTCCCCCCATCTTACGAAATCTTAGATATCACATTCGTCTTATTTCTGTTTTTCATATTTTGTTTAATAAGTTATATATCGCAAGACCTTTGATATTCTAAGGTGATATCAGCTCTGGTTTCAGCAGCATATGCCACTATATCAGCTCTGGTTTCAGGAACACATGTCACTATATCAGCTCTGGTTTCAGCAGCATATGTCACTATATCAGCTCTGGTTTCCAGAGAACATGTCACTATAGGTCTAACACATGTTTTCAAAATTCACACTTTACTCTCTTGTTGCCATGTTCTTATTTTTCCTAAACTACCATATGTTTGAGGCAACCAAATAATGCAATGGTTTTGTTCCCCTTTCATGTTATTTCATTATAAAATAAATTGTAAATTATAATATGTATTTTAAATTATATTAATAACATTTTATTCAAACGAATTTTAACCGAATTGATTGAAAATAACTTTTTTTTTTCAAAATTGATATTATTAATATGTTGCATTATGAAACTTTAAACCAATGGATCGATCTCACTTATTACTTAATACACTGTCCGTTGTTACATAACATGCCTGTGTATACATTATTTTAATCTGAATCTTCCAAAAAGAAAACATTACGCAGACCGAGGGCACTGGCAGCCCTGCGCTGACCGGAAGCGTCAAGTACTCGTAGATGAAGCCGGAACAAGTGCATAGGACAGGACGTGAATACATCTATCCACAAGATCAATGGCTTCTTGTCCCTCCATTTACATGCAGGGTAGTATTTTACCTTGCGGTTGCTACCTCGTATCTCCATCATTAAGTGCTTGTAGAAACTGAGATAGCCAAACAGTTAAACACTTTGTATAGTTATGTTTTATTTCATTACATATTTTTATTGCGTTGTCTAATCACAAAAAGCTTAACATGGGAAGACACACTAATTAAAGTCTTTGTGGATCTTCCTTTACTATCCATAAGTATGACGTTAGTTTTCCACCCACTGTTTTCAAGTTCGATTCCTGATGGCACACCAAAAAATATAAAATATGGTACTAGTCTAGTCCAAAAGTTTGCCTGCTAACAATACTCGTTCGCGCTAGACGTCTGCAACAACACGTTTAATGGAAAACAATGGGTTACTTGTATACTCTAGTGGTACTCCTCCGGAAGGCACGATTACTGGGTTCAAAAAAATGTTGTCTCCTAGCACCACTGTTCATAATATTAGCATAATCAATTTGGATATGTGATGGGTACCATACTAATAAATTAATAAATAATAACACATTCGTATTGTTTTCAATGCATAGAATTCGGAAAAATAATTAAATAATAGTCTAGTGATTTCGAAATCCGTATATGATCATACGTTTATTTACTGTAACGCGATATTGCGTGGCACCCATTGGAGTCAATCACGCAATAAAGCGTGATGAGTAACATTTTCTCATATTATGTGCCAGGTAACCCCAGCTATATGTTGCCCCAGCCATATCGGGAAAAATAAGTATAATCATATCACGCGGCGTTACATGGACAGTATACTCGTATAATAGGGTAATTTTATACATTTTCTTTTTTTTTAAACATTACAAAGTAAAAAATTAGAAACATGACAGTATTTTTTTCTACCAGTGATAACTTCGCGAACACCGTTCGAAATACCCATTGAAACACCCATTTACGTGCGCTTTTGACCTCTCAAACCCTGTCAAAAACTGACAGCGTTATTTGCTCAAACAATTACAATACATATTGATTTTGCAAATTCGCGTTTATAGCAACAGTTTTTTTGTCCTTATTTTATTATTTTACTGAAAGAAGTCAAGTAAGTCGTCAATCGTTAGTAAAATAGTTTTTACTGGCCAATCACGACATTTCATGGGGTTTAAGTTTTTAGCAAATATTTTTCAATTATCTCTATATAAACATCAAACCACAAGGGTAGGCGACGTCCGCATTCACTCCTTACCAGAGATGACCCCTCGCGTGATTCTTAAAACCTGTCTTAGAACCAACTTCAATCATTGTCATTCTTCGTAGGAAGACATTCATTTAAACGTTTTCCTTGCATCAGGGCACACCTCGGCGCCCCGTAGGCGTATCCAAGATATTGGACTAGCAAATTTCTCTCTGCCCATTGGAGCTTTAATAGTAAACTTTTACCTTCAATCTAGTCGCTTCAACCTATTGCAATTTTTGCAGCCATCAGAGTTGATCCGCAGACCACATTTTGTGGTAGTACGATGATAATTGAGTCAAAATTTTCCGAAAGAATCTTCACTCAGCCTTATATCGGTTCATCTTCAAACCAACTTGGCTAGATCTAGTGGCGTTAAACGACAATTTTGATACATTCAAATTTTTATGTGAAAGTACTAGCAAGTTTCTAAGATTTTTTAATTATATTTACTGCGCATCGAGTAATATTTTCCTTCTCCTGTGACATCGGTCGTCTAAGTCTGATATCATATCATCTGACATCGTCGTCGTCTAAGCCCATCGTCGCTACTACGAATATTATGTTCACACTCAGCTGTGTCGCCACCGAAGAAGGAGTCTCTTTGAATAGTAACTTCGTCACTACGTGATCTAGCGCTCATAACAAATTCATAATATTTCAACCTTCTAATATAGACAGCTGAATGGGGACTTATTTTGTCCCCCATAACAGCGTGGATATTGATTGAATCAAACTGAACTGAACTACCTATACACAAAATAACATATAGTTTGTAACAACATAAAAAAAACATTTTGAATATGGTGATACTTCGCTAATATTAGATCGGCAGTGAACGAGCTAAAGGCCTTTTTAACCGGTTAACACTTAAGGCAACAGTAAAACAAAATAAAGTTTCAAGTGTTTATTAAAAAACAAAACCATAATTGTGTTGCGAAAAATGAAAATAGTAAAATTGTGAAAATTTAATTAAAACAAAGGTCATTTTATAACTTTTCATATCAAAATATTAAATCTGACATTTATGTTTTGATAATAAAATGCCAAGTCCGACATTAAAAACAATATTGTGTTAACGTTACGAAAAAATAAAATAAAACGGAGATATAATTTTGTATAATTAAATGAAATTTCAAGCTGTTGTAATTCAGCAAATATAACCTTAGCAATGGGCAAGCAACTTTCATATTTTTCACGTTTTATTTATATTTCAAGAGGATCCCGAGCGTAATTTGAATTTTAAAACAGCCTCGATAATGAAATAATAACCCTAATGCCCTTTTTTAATGACAAAAGGTTACGGCGAAGGCAAAAAGGCCTCAGTTTTTGGGGTAAGAGTTACCCAATTTGGCCTGAAAACAAAAGCCTTTTTTGCCTAGACACAAAAAGGCCATTCTGAGAATTTGTAGTTTATATTCAAATATAATTAAAAAGTGTTTTAATCAAACTTTTATTAAGATGATTATAAAGCCTTTGTTGACGTTTTTCAGTGGCCAACGTAAGTGCTCTTTTTATGTATATTTTACTTAAATTCTTAACTTTGTGATGCAATAGAATGGTAAGCCTTCGAGACTCGTTTTTAGATTTATATTTGTAGATTATGAGGCTAGTTCGTTTGATGATCTAACTTTTTAATGGGATAAATAAATGAGGGATATTTTTATATTCAGACTTTTGATAATTTAATATGCTGTCCCAAAGTGTGTCTCATTTTTTGGATGGACGTTATTTAGTAAATATAATGATAGGAAAATTTATATAGCGTCGTTTTGTGGGCAAATTATCCTCAAGGGCGCTCCAACTCAGGATTCCGACCCACTATTATTGACATATTTTCTCGGGCTCCATCCCAACTCATTGTCTGCGAAGACTGTTGGGGTCAGCTCTCCTCGTCCTCAGGTTGTATGCTCTTCTGTCCCGGACTACGTCCCCCAGGCCGTGCCTCTGCATCAGGTTGTCTTTTTGCACCACCACCGTGCCCATACAAGCGATTGAGATGGTATGGGCACGTTGGACGCAGAGCACCTGATCACATTGTGAACCAGGCAATCTCCATGGATCTGCCTCGAATAACCACCAGAAGAAGACCAAAGAATTCATGGGTAGTGCAAAAAGATAACCTGATGCAGAGGAACGGCCTGGAGGACGTAGTCTGGATCAAAGAGCATACAACCTGAGGACGAGGAGAGCTGACCACAACAGTCTTCGCAGACAATGAGTTGGGATGGAGCCAGGGAGAAGATGTCAATAATAGTGGGTCGGAATCCTGAGTTGGAGCGCCCTTGAGGAGAACTTGCCCACAAAACGACGCTATATAAATTTTCCTATTATTATATTTACTAAATAACGACCAAACACCCACTATTATTGACATGTTTAATATATAATATAATAAATACATATACACACATAAGTTGAATGTAAGGATAAGAAAATAGGACTGCGTCTATTACATAAGTTACTTCATTGTATCTGCATATGTTCAGAAAAACATATTTGGTTAGAAAACCTCAGAAAACTTGCCAAGGGAAGACTATGGAAACCTTTGTACATTTTGATATGTGATAGTAATGGATTCGGCTTTAGGTGCAGAGTACCGTATTGTATAGTGTTAATATATCATAAAAGTTGAAACAAAGTTTTCGTTGTATACTTCATTTCAAACGTGCTGAATGTATATTATTAGGTTTATGTAAGATAAGGTTGTTTAGTCATTTTTCGGTCATTATTAAGCCAATTTGCATCTCAAATCCATTCTCTGGCACTACCATCGAGAGGAAGGGAAGATGCAGACTCAGCAGAGACACATGATACGCATGGCAACTAATAAAATGTTCACCATCCCTAGAGTTAAAACCTCCTTTGCCCAAAGGCAATATGCTTATTTGGCTCCCATGACGTACAATGGCGTGCCGAATTCAATAAAGATAAAGGAAGGAAAACCATTTAGACAGTCGATCGGAGCGTGGTTGTTATTGCGACAGGATTTTGAGTACTTGGGCTTTCAGGATGAATAAAGTGTGGAAAAGATTTGTGTGGGCTCTTGAGTGTGGGTTTCTTCTTGTTGTTTTGATTTTTGTATTTGTGTTTCTGTATATTTTTGTGTTTTTATTCTTATGATGGTGTGCGGTATATAATGGGATGAACATTTTTGGTTTTATTTTAGTTTCATTTTGGGTTTATTTTTGGTTTTACTTTTGTTTTTGTTTTTATTCTTATGATTGTGTGCGGTATTTTATGGGATGAACAGGTTTGGTCTTTCTGGAGTGATGATGTGTGAAGAGTTTGATTCCGCATGATGTTTCCAGTTGTAATTGAGTGTCACTGTTTGTCAGGTTGATGAGAACGTGCAACGAGGCTTTGTTTTTGTGTAATAAAAAATCGGAAAGAAGTATCGATTTATTTTTCATGCTAAATATCCTCAGTGAGATACAGGCAAAAGCCTAGTTTACTGGGGATACGACAAATGAAAGGCGACAAACCCAGATCCATTAAAATAATATATGTCTAAATTAAATTACCTGTTGTTTTTTCGCAAATTATGTATATTTCTTGTCATGTGTAATGATAAATAAATAAATAAAATAAATATTTATCCAAATTGAGCGATTTTACTGTTGTCATTTTGAAGATGAAAAAAAATATTTTTTTCGGTGCTTGATGCTTTTTTACAACAGCCCAGGGAAAAAATATTTTTACAGTGTATGATGAACACGCAGTTACAGAAAGTGTGTGTCAAGTGCGGTTTAAAAAATCTGTAATAGTAGGACACCCAATTTTGGTGTATGGGGATGATGTAGTAAGCGATGGTGCGTGTCAAAGGAGGTAGGAAAAATCCATAATAGTATTACGACACTCACATATAGTGTCCGCTTTGAAAGTCCGATAATCTCTGATTACGACTAAATCAATCAAGGCTTTGATAAAAAATAACTAGCGTTCTACGACAAGAGAGATACCAAAAATGTTGAAACCATGGTCAACAAGCATTTAATACAATCGACGTTGTCGTTGCAGGACCTCGTAGTCGATGATCCCCTCGCCATTACAACGTCGTTGCTGGACCTCGTAGTCGATGATCCCCTCGCCATTCCAACGTCGTTGCTGGACCTCGTAGTCGATGATCCCCTCGCCATTCCAACGTCGTTGCTAGACCTCGTAGTCGATGATCCCCTCGCCATTCCAACGTTGTTGCTCGACCTCGTAGTCGATGATCCCTTCGCCATTCCAACGTTGTTGCTCGACCTCGTAGTCGATGATCCCCTCGCCATTCCAACGTTGTTGCTCGACCTCGTAGTCGATGATCCCCTCGCCATTCCAACGTTGTTGCTCGACCTCGTAGTCGATGATCCCCACGTCATTCCAACGTAAATTCAGTTGAAAAGCTATATATGAGTCTTTTAATATCAAAAACAGCAATCTGTCGATTTTGCGTGAATTGAGTTAAAATAGAGGAAATGTTCCTATTGTAAAACTACACATTTTTAAATGTTTACATGGTAACAAAAACAACAACCCTTATACTGTTGTTTTTGTTACAATGTAAACATTTAAAAATGTGTAGTTTTACAATAGGAACATTTCCACAGTTTTAACTCAATTCACGCAAAATCGACAGATTGCTGTTTTTGATACTAAACGACTCATACAATGTGGCGTGGAGTTTTTGTTTCTTTCTTCTGCTCCTTTTTCTCCTTTTTAAGCGAGTGAGCTGTTGTACACCAGCAAACTTAACGGCCACACCGGAGAAATTGATCAAATGACACACCTGAAGTGAGACGATCGGACCATGTCGGCATATTTTTTTCCCTTTTTTTTAAATAACATCGAAGTCATAGGTATCCTAATATCCCCAAACACTAGGCGGAACAAATGCCTGTAATTCGAGGGGAGTAGCACAGCGCGGGGCTCAAACCGGAGACCTTCCGCACGGAAGTACAATACGTTACCGCGCGACCGTGCACTTTAGTACAATATACCATTTGCATTTTGTCTAAAAATACGAAATTACTTTCCGAACAATCCAATATTTTACGAAAAATAAAATTGACTTTTTATAAAACTTTATGTCGTTTAATTTTAAGTGCAGTACTTTAGAGGCTTTAAAATATATGATGGTTTTTTTATGAGTAAAAACTGACATTTAACAATTTGTAGTTTTTGGAACTAAATCTCTTCGTATATCAAATAAACACGAGAAAGTTACAACAATACACATTGAATTAACATTTTTGTTCTAAGATCTTATTTTATATGGAAATGAAATGTTTATAAAAGACAACAAATTATATATTATATGCTATATGGTCTTCTGGACCTACTCGTAGTTCTTCCATCGTATGGCAACCATCAACATATGCGAATTGATGATTCGGATATATTGAAGTGTGTGGCTGGGAGACAATATAAGCTTCAATCCTTGTAATCGAGACTTTAGATTTATGGTAGAACCACTAAAGTACGCACGAAAGTCGCGGTTCGTCATTGCACATGTAGTTAACAGTATACCGAAATGTACATACACAGTATTTTTCAACTTGGTAGCTGAGTTACAAACAAAAACATTTTTTTTGCTTTTTAATTTGGTTTCTAAAATTCATGTCAATTGCAAAATTAAAAAAGATATTTTGAAGAAAACATTGCAAAAAAATAAATTTAAAAAATAAACAGTACTTGTTCTTTTCCCAAGGTTTTTAAATTTTTTTTAACCGTGGTCAAACTACTAAAAAAACAATTGAAGAGTAAAACTCATAAACCACATACCAACCACGTTTTTGACTTTTTTTATATGGAAAAACAGTATATCAACAAGCGACAATATACCCATAAATGGCATATATGTGAATTCAAACTACAAAAATAGCTTTATATAATTGTATGCTTTTTTTTTCGCAAATAAAACGTCTTATATAAAATGTATAGTTTTTTTCTTATAACTCTTTACGTATTTTTTTTGGCTCTTAAGTGGTTTAAGAGTTTTACTCTTCAACTTTTATCGATGTATTCTGATTTTTATGTTATGTTAATCGTTATAATATCTGGATGAAAAATAAACGATTTTTCAGGGTTTGCTTTGTGGAACTCCATAATGATGTTAAGTATAACATACGATAAAATTTACTTTATAAATTCCACTTAAAAAGTTATCATAATATTCCGGAAAAAATCTTCTGTGTTGTCGATATATTTTATTTCATAGTAAAAAGTAAATTTCTTTGTGAAAATCTTCCGGATTTAACTTTTTACACCTTCAGGGAAAATTAAATAGGAAATTCTTCAAAAAAAAAAAAAACAAGTTTTTTTTTTTCGAAATTTTTTATTTAATAAATCTTTATTATCCTCATCGTTATTCCTGTGTTTAATAACAATGAATTTTGTTAACTAGTGTTATCAATAATTAGATGGAGTATATACAGTAAAGTGAATACTTATTTGAAGAGTATTTTATAGTGTGTCATGATATGAACTTAATAAAAATATTTATTGGAACTTAAAAAAATAAATTATTGAATAATTTAAAAGTTCATTTTGATAAACAAAATGTGCTTATTGCCTTATATTTAGTTAAGTTAAAATGTTTTAAAATAAATTCTCAAATGTTATTTTTTTTGCTTTTTTTTAAAACGTCAAGGAAAAATATTTTAAACTATTTATTTTGTTTCACATCAGTTTTTAAATATTTAGAATCATTTTTTACATATAACTGAATTCAATACAAGATGAACGCTAAGACCCATTTTAAAAATCTGGTTATTTTTTTTTACTTTAGTCCCATCATTGATTGAACTTTTCAACCTTGTTCTTTATAAGGTCGTTATTTGCCCCCAATATTTGAGCAAGTTGAACAGTTCGTATAGTGTTGATATAATTGTCGACGTGATTTTGTTTATATTAATTATGGTTTTTATTTAATTAAGAGATATACGTATGTTATATATATGAGCTGCCTTATGAATTCAAACGCAAAGGTGATTTTTCAATAAAAATTAAATAAAAATATTATCAAGTTCTTGAGAACTCCTCAATTTTTTTAACAAAACGTTAATTAAAAAAATTGACCTTTTAATGATTTTCGATACCTTCAGAAACTCCATGAAATCCTCGATAGTTTCAGGTTTTCTCGAGATTTTGCTGTTAAAAAATACAAGTGATTTTTTTTGTAACAAAAATTCTCTGTGAAGATTTACTCGTGTTTCAAAAATTTTATTGGCATTTTGTTTAAATTTCTTAACATGTTCATGAATCAATAGTTTTTAAATCTTTCAAAAAACTTAAGGTTTTTTTTTCGGTTTTCTTTTTCACGTTTTAAATAAAATGTGTTTGCCATAATTCTTTTTTCAGTTTATAAAATTTATTAAAGTATTCAAGGAAATGTCTTTTGGATATAAATAATCTCTTTGAAATATTTAAAAACTGATACAATAAAACATTTTTATACTCAATTGTTTGAAGTCTTTTTGATTTTTTAAATTTTTTTCCCAACAATGTATAACTACCATCTAAAATCCAAATAAAATAAATTACTATCACAAAAAATTACATTTTCAACAAATGAGACACTTCTTCATACACATTTCAAATATTTTTCATATCAACAAAAACAAATAATATCATCAATGAAACAAAATATTTAAATATACTTTGAGAAATAATTTACTGCACGTGTATATTCATTTAAATATACTTTGAAAAATAATTTACTGCACGTGTATATTCATTTAAATTTACTTTGAGAAATAATTTACTGCACGTGTATATTCATTTAATTTATCAGTAAAAAAAACAAATAAAAAGAATCTTATAAAATTCAGTCGTGCTATTTTTTTCCACTTGATAAAATATTTAAAACTTTAATGATGGAAACACTACTTGATTAATAGTTTAACCGATTAAGTTAAAATTTACAACTTCGTAAATAATATTTCAAGAGGTAACACCCTGATTATGAAATCTAATTTTCTTTATCACAATATACACAAAACAAACTCATTTTTTTTTAAAGTGAATGATTTTGGCAGGAAGGTAGTTTATACATATAAATATATAATATTTACATTTCATGGAAAAATTATAATATTATTTACAAATAGGTAAAACATTCATACTTTAAAATATTTACTAAACAAGAAAATAAATTATTAAAACAAAATTCTCTTACCTTGGTCCGACAAGAAATATATTTTTTAAATTTACTAAAAAAATATTACAAATATGACTTCAAAAAACGAATAAATAAAATATTCTTTATTGGTACAAATTATACTAAAAACACATAGAAATTTAAAAATGGTTTGATTCCAAAAGTGCAAAATAGCAATTCCTTGAACGATCAAAAGGTTCATCGTAAAAAATACAAAATGACAAATAAAAATACAATTATTTTGAAAAAAATGTATCCTAATAAATAAAGTCTGTGTTAATGATGAACAACATATTTATAATTAACATAGATGTTTTAAATTTACAGATCGTTAAAAAGGATGTTACAATAATTAAAAAAATATATATAACCTGGTTTATATGCAGGTGTTAATAACCGACAATTTTCAAGTTTGACGACTCTTGGTAAAAACATTTTTATTTAAATATTTTTTCTTCTTACATAAAGTTCAATTAAATGGAATAAATTACTGAGTTTAAATTTTATAAAAATGATATTGTTATCAGCCTTTTAAAAATGTTCATACACAAAACAAAATATTTTAATTTCTATTGGAGAATGGCTGCGTGAATGTTCTAATTGTTCATTTCATGGTGCTGCCTTCTATTGGAAGTTGACACCATCATGGTAATTCTTATTTTGTTCACTGCAGCCGGAAAAACCTCAGTAGAATTGCATCCAAACCACTTCCATAAGTTCTTAAGCCAAGAGACGCAGCATCTTCCTATGTCTCGCTTGCGATAAATTTTTTCTCTGAATAATCAGTTGTGTTGTGGAGTATCCATTGTGACCATTATTACGTGACTGAGATACTGCAACTTGTAAAACTTCAAAGTTCTAAGCAGTTCTCGGTTCATATATTATACATAAAAGTAAACACTTATACATTTGTAATATAATTTGTCCAGGGAATCTTAAGGATACGTCTGTAGATCCTCATCTCAAAAACCTCGATCCGAATTAAGTATCCACGCCTTTGTTTAATAAAAGAAAGTCGAGAAGATGTGCCAGCAAACCATACATAGTTTCAATTCCAAGCTCAGTTCTCGCCGTGTAAAAAGAGGCTTTATTTTAATGAAAGCACCTCTCGCTATTTCTATCTTCGCATTTTTTATTTATTCACATTCCCAAACACTTGTATTGATTCACACGTTGTGCGTATTCACTGTTTATAAAATAATAATGCATGAAGATGAAATAAATCTTAGGATATATTGTCTTAAGATGAAAAATCATAAACATTTCAGATCAAATACTACTTTATTTTATTTTGCTTTAATGCATTTCAGACTCAAACCATTGGTTTTTTCTTTAATAAAACATGTGATGGATCCATTTGTGAATTATAAAACTGTGCCTCTAAGTTAAGATATTTGAGCTTTCAATTACAATGTAGATTTGAAATTACAATATAAATAAATGTTCATTTTAAAATTTATCGAATTTCCTATACACAATATTTCACTTTTTATTTATCGTGGAAATCACTTTTTTTATAAGTTTATCGTTCGCATTTATTTTTAAATTTAATTTTATACACAAGTCACTATTTTTAACAGTCATTCATATATATATATTTTTACGTATAAAAAGTGTCAAACATTTTACGACGCACAGTATCACAGCATAATGTTAATGTGGTAATAATTTTTATACTTTTCATGTAGTTTAGTGTCCTTTATTTACCATACAACGTTAGTACACCTTGAAAAAAATACAATACTTTGTTGAAAAACTTTTCGTAACATTAAAATAACATGTTTAATTTTTTACAATAAAAAAACTTTAAATATAAATATCGAGCTTCTATAGATTATGCAGCAAGCACCAGTGCTATTAAAACGTAATGCAATAACTTATTATGAACATGAACATAAAACTGCAAAAAAAATATTAAGCATGAATGTGAGCTAAAAAAACTGTAATTATTCAGGATGAATGTGAGCTAAAACTGTAATTATTAAGGATGAATGAGATTATTGAGGATCAATGTAAATATTAAGAATATATTTTATAAGTGAGCTAAAAAGTGTTGAAATAAAAAACTTTATTATGTAATTTTATCATACTACGAGTAGTTTGATATTTTTCAGATGCTTACGTATTGTATCGATGGACGACAGAATAAGAATAGTCAAACATTAATGTGATCTACAATATAAACTGTAATTATTAAGAAGGAGTGTATTAGTTGCGTTAAAATATACTTTTACTGGCTTATTTTTTCTTCAGAAGTATATGTATGTGGTGTGCACTGAGTAAAATATATAATGTGTCGATGTGTGGCAGAATAAGAAATGTAATTACTTAGCATAAAAATGAGTTGAAAATTGATGTGTGTTATAACAGTAGGCAGAAAAGGGCACGTTGAGATAGTTTAGATATTTGGTAATAAAAGACTAACTTATAATAAAAATATAATAATGCAAGCATGAGTGAAAGTCATGGTAGATAAAAATGCGACCCACAAACGTATTGCTGGATCAAAAAAATAACATTTTAAAACTAGGAAAGGTAAGGAATAAATGAAACTGTATGAGAAAATTAAAGGAAGTTTAAGATGTGGAAATCAGTTTGTCATGATAGAAAAGGTTGGCGCTACGTTATCTTTGCCTAGCCTAGCAGGGTAATGTGGTGATGGTATAAATGTACAATTTAAACTTGTTTGGAATCCTCTGGGAATCAAAATCTCGTTTTGTAGTTCCTTTTAATGACTTCAATATCCAAACGGCGCTTTAGAAATTTGTATCGATCACTATGTGTCATAGATTGTTTTAACATTTTTCTCCTGAAATTTTGGCTGTCCGATTGTTTTATGATGGAATGAACTGGATTTTTTGAAGCGTAATATTTCTTAATAAACTCTTTAATATGATTTATGTTTTAGCGCGATAACTTCCATGGTTTAGTTGATAAAACGCCTGCCTTTCAGCCTGAAGGTGGTAGGTTCGATTTCCAGAGGTACCCATATATTTTTATAAAGGTACCCGATATTTCAGTCTGATTTTTAGTTAGGCCTTTATAATATTTTTGGTTAGCTAGATAAAGAAATTATCAAATAATAATAAACCTATCATGTTGTACTGTATGCAACGATAGTGTAATAAAATACAACAAATAACCGTTGTTTTATTTTGATCAACTTTTGTATGTAATTGAGAATATTTCAAGATGTTGCAAATAAAGACATTATATTTTGTACATTGTATAAATAAATGAGCTTATTGCTATTTGGTAATATCTCACATTTAACCAGTAAGATGTTAACAGGTTTGTTTGTGAAAAATCTAGACAGGCTCTGGACGTGACACACGACTAAAATAGAAAAGGGCACGTTGAGATAGTTTAGATATTTGGTAATAAAAGACTAACTTATAATAAAAATATAATAATGCAAGCATGAGTGAAAGTCATGGTAGATAAAAATGCGACCCACAAACGTATTGCTGGATCAAAAAAATAACATTTTAAAACTAGGAAAGGTAAGGAATAAATGAAACTGTATGAGAAAATTAAAGGAAGTTTAAGATGTGGAAATCAGTTTGTCATGATAGAAAAGGTTGGCGCTACGTTATCTTTGCCTAGCCTAGCAGGGTAATGTGGTGATGGTATAAATGTACAATTTAAACTTGTTTGGAATCCTCTGGGAATCAAAATCTCGTTTTGTAGTTCCTTTTAATGACTTCAATATCCAAACGGCGCTTTAGAAATTTGTATCGATCACTATGTGTCATAGATTGTTTTAACATTTTTCTCCTGAAATTTTGGCTGTCCGATTGTTTTATGATGGAATGAACTGGATTTTTTGAAGCGTAATATTTCTTAATAAACTCTTTAATATGATTTATGTTTTAGCGCGATAACTTCCATGGTTTGGTTGATAAAACGCCTGCCTTTCAGCCTGAAGGTGGTAGGTTCGATTTCCAGAGGTACCCATATATTTTTATAAAGGTACCCGATATTTCAGTCTGATTTTTAGTTAGGCCTTTATAATATTTTTGGTTAGCTAGATAAAGAAATTATCAAATAATAATAAACCTATCATGTTGTACTGTATGCAACGATAGTGTAATAAAATACAACAAATAACCGTTGTTTTATTTTGATCAACTTTTGTATGTAATTGAGAATATTTCAAGATGTTGCAAATAAAGACATTATATTTTGTACATTGTATAAATAAATGAGCTTATTGCTATTTGGTAATATCTCACATTTAACCAGTAAGATGTTAACAGGTTTGTTTGTGAAAAATCTAGACAGGCTCTGGACGTGACACACGACTAAAATAATTGTACCGAATAATCACACTCGGTTGACCTACTTTGGTTGACTAAGGGATGCCCTATGAACTAAAACGTTACTTTATTCTAATTTAGTGCTTTATAGCCCATATGTTTTAACATTATATGTTGTTTCTTTAATAAAACAATGATTCTTATAATATGGTGCATTACAACAAAAGTATAATATCCAACGCAATATGGAGCATGAGATGAGATATTAAAAATGTTCCTGCCAGGTAGAAAAACTACGAGGGAAGCCTTAAAATCGGAGCCTTGATATAATACGTACTATTTGGTATCAATTTATTATTTTTATCCATAACGTTAACCTTTGTCAAAATTACCAACAAGCTAATTGCAGCTGCTTGCAATTTGTTGGTATTTTTTTATGAAAATTGATAACATTCAGCAGTGCCCTATAATTACTCTTTTTATAACTCAAAAACTATATTAAACTCAAAAAACTCTATCCTAGGGACCATTACGGGATATTTTGAAGACTTTGAAGAATTTTATCTAAAATTGGAATATTAGCTTTGAATCAACGTTGTGGAAAATGAATCCAGCATAAAGAGGATTTTGTTGATAAACAAAAATGTTTTTACGCATAATATTGTGCGATTTTTTCAAGACTGAATATACAGTTAACCCTTGTTACATATAAATTGGAACCTACTTAATGGACCACTATGCTCCTGAGCAGACAAAATAACAAGTAACAATGACCATTATCATTTGCAAAAGATACATAGACAAAGTGAGGAAATAGGCGCGTTGAGTTGAACGATAATAAATTGGAGTATGGATATACTTCCAATGGCTGACTTTAATGCAGAAGGTCAAAACCCAACTATTGTGGCGCATAAAAGAAAGTCCTACATTTAACAATGGGGGTTTATATGCCGGTTTTAAATAGGTAAGAACTTAGAGTATAAGAAGTTCACTACGCACAATTCCATGGCCTGGTTGATATTATGCATTTTATCCAGCTCGGAAGCTATAGGCTTACTTCCCGTTGAAACCCAGATTATTTAAAAAGGGTTTCCATTCAGGTGTTAATTTCAGGTTTGTCCAAAACTTTTCTGGTTGGTTGAAAAATATTACCCCAAAGAAATGGGCAACAAACTGACAACATTGTTTGAATAGCTATATTTATACAATATAAAGGTTAACAAACAATTGTGGCGCACGTGAAGATTGTATTGTATAACACTTTCGTTCTATACAGTACAAACTGCTGGGCTTATTGTCATGACACAATTTCTTCCAAACAACTAGAAATATCTCAAAAGGGCCTTAAGTGTACATCAGACTGCAAAAATAAAATAAAAATCTGGGTTCCAGCAAGATTTGGACCCGCAACCTCCGGGCTGAGAGACAGGCGTCTTCTCAACTAGGCCACAAAGGTCGTCAAAAATTGCCCTACACTCAACAGTGGGTGGACTCATAGTTAGAAGGTTCGAAGTTGGAGCATTCTTTAAAGTTCACGATGTACCTACTTGAACAAAATAAATACAATTTTCATAGACTTGAAAAAAAAATTGTTTCAAATGTATTTCCACAACGAAAAAACAGAATAAATATTGTCTGTAAGCCATCTATATTTTACCGATGTACAATATGAAAACAACTCTTTTACAAGTATTGGGATATCATCTCTCACTTGTTACCAATTTATCTGCAAACATTTTAGAATCTAAATAACAATGTTCCGTCCTCAATATAATGTTCAATATTGTTTTTTGGGATTACTCCGTCCAGACCTTGTACAGGGTTGTACCTGTTTACATGATAGTTGAGTTTAAAAAGGTTCCGGAACTAATACAATTTAATTTTAAATATATATCTATACATATATAAATAGTGAGGTAGCCAGAGAGGAGAGAGAGCAAGACTTTATAATCTCAACAAACATTCCTCACATCTTCCACATTCATAAACCGTCTAATATAACTCCTACGATTTATTTAACTTTCTACGTTTTCGTCTTTCAAAATATAATTCACTTGATTCAACTTAACTGTCAATCCCTTGTATCTTGTGGTTAACATTCTTTCATTGTTATTTTTAACTTGCCAATCACACGTTAACATATTGTCCAGATAACATATCTCATCAACCTGCTCCAGTTTATTTAAGTTAACCCATAGATCGCGCACACTTATTTCCGCTCACATTTCTATAACAATAACCTTCGATTATTACTACATTCATTTTCAAGACTTTTCAATAGGCATCTCTTAAATATATCATTTGTCATATCCCTTAAATCACCTTAATTTCAGCAAACATAACCCTTTCACCTGCATGCAGAAGTTCACATACATCATTTTTTAAATTTTACACACATAACACATCGATCAATAAGTCCCGGAACTAACCAACAGATGGCACCTCTAATAATAAATCTATACCATTCTCAGTTAGTGCCAGCCTTTAGAAGTTACGTGTCAAACTTTCATGACATTCCGACATTGTGTCATTGAGTTACAGTAGTTTGAGTGACGCTACCTTTGCTATTTTCGAAACAATGGAAAAAAACGAATTTCGTGTGTTGTTAAATATACGTAAATTAAACAACCAGCGTGGCATCACACATTCTTGCTTTATAGCTTTAGTCATTTTAAATCTCTCAGTTAGTTCGTCATTTCTTCTGTTTCATTGCAGTCTTCGTACATCGAGGCAATGGAGCTTATTAATTTATCTTTCACGTAATAATATTTTAATACTTTCCACAGTACATCTCTTCTTACACGATCTTACGTTTTCTCTAAGCATGTAAATCAAAATACATGAGTTTATTTGATAATTAAAAAAAAATATGTAAACAAAAAACATTTTGTTAAATGCCCTTATTTTTTTGTTAGATAAATTGATAAAAACAGTTTTTTCACTAATTTACAGATTTGGTTTTCAAATACTTAAAACATATTCTAATTAGATTAAGGTCCTAAGATACGAATCCCAATCCCAATTTAGTTTTCTTGAATTCTGGTCAGATTCTTTTTGGGTTTTATAATATTCGGCAAAAAGTTTACAAAAGATCAACCTCGTGTTATCTAAAAGTGATACGAGTATGATTTGTGTTTTATTTTTTTGTGAAATTTCCCTATGGTTATAAATCTGTAAGGTTTTTCATACGGTGTCCTAGTTAGTAAGACATCTGTATTTTAACCTGAGTGTTCGATTCTCATCTTTTTGAAAAGGGTTTCAGTCTGATTTTCGTAGTTGGTATTTTTGACAACTAACTTTTTTGTAAGTTGAAGATAATACGCCAGTTTGTACTGTGTACAACGAAAATGTTAAAAAAAAGTGTTGTATGTTAGCTTTTTCATTCACGATGATGCATGAAGCATGTTATTAAATCGAATCTTTTAATATGGACCACACTATCGCCTTCACGCAGCTAAGTGGTACGAGTATCAATATTAACTACACGACTCAAAGAACCGGAATGAAAAAAAAAACACGGTGTCCCAAAAACCAGTTACCCAAAAACGGTTGTCAAAAACCGGTTTTCTAAAAAACCGGTTGTCAAAAAAACCGGTTGTCTAAAAATCGGTTGTCTAAAAACCGGTTACCCAAAAAACCGGTTTCCAAAACAAATGGGTAAATTTAAATGTTTTTTTTGAAAACCCTGACCTAAGTTTGAGACCGTTTAAAATATTACATCATTATTTTCTACGAAGGTTTAAGACGTTATTTATTCACTATCTGTCTTTCCCATTCGTGGAAACTGATATTGGAATTACTGTTAATATTCTTGTTTCTTTCCAAATATTACTCTCCCAAACTGTATTATATTGAATATTTTTATAACTTTGGTACATGTTTGTATATTTTATCAATAAATCTTCGCTGAAGCTTAGAATTATTGTTTCAATATTGAAAAGTTGGCGTCAATATTTATTTCGATGTTATGTTAGTTTTATTGCCATCGTTTGATGTAACTTATTTGAACATCTATATTTTCAAAGTTTGGTTAAATTTTTGAACAACCTGAAATTATGTGAGAGAAAAAAATCAATTAAAAAAATACTGCGAAAAAAAAAAACTTGTCATTTTACACTCGTTGATGTAGAAAAAATGTTGTCAGTATTCATATGGACTTTTTTAAAGATTACAACTCCATCGTTAAATATAAATTATTTGAACAATTATATTCAAGGTTCTCTCAAATTTAAAACAACCTTAAATCGTTTGAGAAGAAAAAACTTTTTATGTTCGGGCTCTAAAATTGGTATCAACATTTATATGTACTTTTCTGAATTTTATAACGCCGAGAAATTTTTTTTTGAACATTTATATTTTCCAAGTTGATTTATATAACTTTTTCTTAATAATGGCAATTCAAATTTTGCCTCTAAACAACGCTTAGTGACGCTTCGTGATATAATAGACCCCACTCTCTTGAATTCTTCAGTTTTTTTTATATAACGAATGACTTTCAATAGTTTGAGAAGAAAAAATCAATTAAAATACTCTGTTTCTTCTACCTCTTTTATATTGAAATCTCAGTGACAATCAATTGAAAAATTGACGTAAGTGGATTAACATTAAATCTATTTTTTAAGCGAAGATAGAACAAGAAAGAATGTTGTTAAAACAAGATAAATGTGTAGAACAAGTGTTTTATATTAGGTGTACAAATAAGTTTCCGCCGTTTTTTATCAAACTTCCAATTCCGCGTCTTCGTACACTTTCGGCCTTCCGCTACGTTCTTTGTCTTCGATGTCAAATTCACCGTTCTTAAACTTTTGAAACCACTCACGACAACTTCTCTCACTTAAGGCAGCCTCACCATATGCTTCTACAAGCAATCGATGCGCCTCAGCTGCAGATTTCTTCAAATTGAAGAAATAAATCAAAATTTCCCGCAAATGACGCTTATTCGGCTCAAAACTTGACATTTTCGAACACAAAAAAATATGTTATACTGATAAAAATTCACTAATATTTCAAGGTCATGTTGTTGACAGATGTCCAACCTTACGATAATGACATTTTACATCTGACAATTTTAACCATAACTTACTGGTGGCGCCAACTTTTGTCAAACGGCGGTGACTTATTTGTACACCCAATACATTTCAATTGTTGTCATTCCACAAAGATAGAACAAGTAAGAATGTTGTTAAAACGAGATAGTTGTGTAGAACAAGTGTTTTATACATTTCAATTGTTGTCATTCCACAAAGATAGAACAAGTAAGAATGTTGTTAAAACGAGATAGTTGTGTAGAACAAGTGTTTTATACATTTCAATTGTTGTCATTCCACAAAGATAGAACAAGTAAGAATGTTGTTAAAACGAGATAGTTGTGTAGAACAAGTGTTATATATATATTTCAATTGTTGTCATTCCACAAAGATAGAACAAGTAAGAATGCTGTTAAAACGAGATAGTTGTGTAGAACAAGTGTTTTATATATTTCAATTGTTGTCATTCCACAAAGATAGAACAAGTAAGAATGTTGTTAAAACGAGATAGTTGTGTAGAACAAGTGTTTTATACAATTCAATTGTTGTCATTCCACAAAGATAGAACAAGTAAGAATGTTGTTAAAACGAGATAGTTGTGTAGAACAAGTGTTATATATATATTTCAATTGTTGTCATTCCACAAAGATAGAACAAGTAAGAATGCTGTTAAAACGAGATAGTTGTGTACAACAAGTGTTTTATATATTTCAATTGTTGTCATTCCACAAAGATAGAACAAGTAAGAATGTTGTTAAAACGAGATAGTTGTGTAGAACAAGTGTTTTATATATTTCAATTGTTGTCATTCTACAAAGATAGAACAAGTAAGAATGTTGTTAAAACGAGATAGTTGTGTAGAACAAGTGTTTTATATATTTCAATTGTTATCATTCCACAAAGATAGAACAAGTAAGAATGTTGTTAAAACAAGATAGTTGTGTAGAACAAGTGTTTTATATATTTCAATTGTTGTCATTCTACAAAGATAGAACAAGTAAGAATGTTGTTAAAACGAGATAGTTGTGTAGAACAAGTGTTTTATATATTTCAATTGTTGTCATTCTACAAAGATAGAACAAGTAAGAATGTTGTTAAAACGAGATAATTGTGTAGAACAAGTGTTTTATATATTTCAATTGTTGTCATTCTACAAAGATAGAACAAGTAAGAATGTTGTTAAAACGAGATAGTTGTGTAGAACAAGTGTTTTATATATTTCAATTGTTATCATTCCACAAAGATAGAACAAGTAAGAATGTTGTTAAAACGAGATAGTTGTGTAGAACAAGTGTTTTATACATTTCAATTGTTGTCATTCCACACATTTTTGATTCTCAATATGATGTATTTTATAAAGAACAGCAGCAAGTTGGGTGAAATAATGTGTTCGGAGTATTTCAAGAAAAACATAGCTGACTGCTCGTAATTTAATAGTTTTTCGATCATAAGATATACAAGCAAAACTTGAACACTTCAAAAGAATAATGAAAATGTGGTATGATCAAATTAATAAAATCTAGAGGGTAGGGTGAAACGCCTTTAAAACAGGGAAATATGTTTTATGAATTATATGGATGTGACTGAACCGAAATATTTGTGCAGAGTTATAATGAAGTTGAGATATGTTCTCTCTATTTAAATATTTAAGTACATTGCATTTTAATGATTAAGCTCAATGGTACAGTGGTCATAATTCTTTTTATTAGATGATTCCATTACCATTTCCCGACTTGAGAGAACCTATCATTCAGACCCTTGATATTTTTCCCTTAATTTATCCAACCACATACCCAAAACTCACACCTGGAAGGTTATATACAGCTTTCTATGGATCAAGGAGCATCCTCAAATTTTATTTTAATTCTATTTATTTTTATTCAATAAAATAAAATGTGAACAAGGTAGGTAAGACTCATAGTTTTTGTTAATACACTCTCAAAATGAGCATAACTTTCACTCATAAAACAAATTGTACAGTAGAAATATTTGGAATATTTCAATACACGTATTGGAATATCCAAAAGGTTTTTTTCAGTACGGCAAGACTGAATGGCCCTCGAGCGTTGTATTTTCCCTCCTTTTTCGTGATTTCTTTCAGTTACTTTTTTTTCAATCTACCAAATCAAATTTATTTTTGACGTCATCTTCGATTCCGTGATGGAAAATTAGTAAGATAGGCGTGTTACAAATTGGAAAGGCGGGGATACGAGAAAATAAAAGTAAATTTCCCTTTACACAGCTCATGAAAAATGTTCTGAGGTTAAAATATTGCTTAACTGGGGAATAAAGTAAAGAGGGGAAAAAAGGTTAATTCAATGTTATTTTAAAATGGCAAATATGCTTTTTGTGAAAAAATTAATAACTGGTACACGGAGGGTTGATGCTTGATAATACATATAAGGCTAGAAAGTGGGTCAATATAACCAAAAAAAATGGTTGAATAAAGTAAACGAAATTTCGAAATATAAAAAGGTTAGCTTCATGAGAAGATGTCCGGATGTAAAGAAGGCGGAAATAGCCGTTGTTGCTGGGCCTTGTAGCTGAGGATCTCCACGCCACTACAACGTCAATTCAGTTGGAAAGCGAAGCTGTGCTGTGGAGTTTTTTGTTTTTTTATCAGTGAGTGAATCGTTGCCCACCAGCAAATTCACCAGCCTCACCACTGTACTGGATTTGATGGCAAACCGAAGTGAGGGGATCGGAGCCCAGTGGCATGTTTTATTTTTATAATATCCTTTTATTTTTTAAATGATAGAAATGACATAAGTCATAAGTATCCGTATACTCCCAAATACTAGGTGGAAAAAATGCCCGTGTCATTAAAAGGGAGTGGCTTAGCACATGGCTCGAACCGGTGATCTTCCATACGGAAGTCTAGTGCGTTACCGCGGGAACAGTGTGCACCTCAAGGCGGAAATAGTATACTTGTTGAGGAATATCGATATGTACTATCTGCCTACCCTACCTTAGAAAAATGACGATTATATTGTATGGCATTACACTTTTATTGTAACTATTTCATTCAACCAACCATAAAAATATTAAAAGGCCTTAAAAGAAAAGCAGTTAGAAACTTTTTTTAATTAATTGGGTGCAACCGAAAATTGAAAGAAATGTGTCGTATCAACTAGTTCATTTATATTTATATGAACGGTATCAATTTCGAACCATTACGAAGTTAACAATTTTACAAAAAAAATAAAGTGTTTAATGTGAATTCTTAAAAAATAATTATAATAAATACAATTGAAATACGTGGCCGCTAGGATTTGAAGTATGAACCTCGCGTTGTGCATACATTCTCGAATAAAACTAATATCTTTCCGCCTAGTATGTTAGTCGGGGAAATACTAACTATAAGGAGGGGATTGTTTTGCAAACCTATGAATTCTTTAATTTTTATTCTTTAAAAACTACCGTGTGAACGGAACATTATATTTTTATGTAGCACTGCATGCTGATGTTTCTTTTCTGCACAATTATTTAAATTCGATTACAATATTTATTTTATATATATAGTACAAGTACCGACATCCGTTGTTTGCCTCTATCTCCTTTTTATGATGAATAAATCAATAGATTATTTTTTTAATATAGTAAATCAATTTTATGATAAATTAATCAATACATTATTTGGGACTATGATTCGTGTGGATGTCTGTTTGAAATTCATAACTGTTTGCAAGATAATTATTAAAGTTAAAAGACGTTTAGTATTATGATTATAAAAGGTGTACTAAAGTTGTATATCGTTATAATCAAACGTCTTTCAGTCCAAATACCCGAGCTGTCAGACAAGATTCTCATCACAGCCCGAGAGGGACACACTGCTGTGACTCGTGCTGCGTCGCAATCACCCACTCTGCCGTCACACCCTCAGCTCTTCCATCGTCACGTTGGACTTGGCGTTCAACTGGGTGTTCTTCTTCGTCAGGGTGCCAGTGTTGATCATCTGTATGCTATGTGCAGACAGCAAAGGCTGATTCTCTGGCAGCTGATTTGAAGTAAGTGTGTTGATATTACCTTTCCCTATCTTAGGAGGTGGAGGAGCTCTTGGTAGAGTTGCCACGTTATTCTGCGGCAAGTCCGCAAACTCTGGCGGTGGTAGTTGATGGTGTGAATGGGTATGATGGTGCGCTAATATAGTAGCTGGGTCGTTTTTTATACTAGTCTGAAATGTCAATGCGCTTTCAATATCTCCGCATATATTATTAGGCATTTGACCATTTTCTGATCTTTTTTTTGTTTGTTGTGATCCATTTGCATGTCCATCGTGACCGTTCAATCTCGTCTTGTCTCTTTGATAGTAGACTCCAGCAAAAATTAGGACGTTCAATATTAAAAGTGAACAGCCTATAGCTATCGTGACACTAAGAGCTGTTGAATACGCTGCGAAACCGTCTTCTGGAGTAGGCGAAGTAGTTCCTAAGCCATTGTATTCATCGTTTCTTCCGGTATCTGATGGTAGATCTTGGGACGGTATCAGGGTAACAGAAGATTTGTCGGTGTTCTTATTTACAGGGCTCTGTTGATGTGGGAATGTTATATTGATAAACGTCAGTGTGGGCACTTTTGGAGCGTCAACCACCACGTGTGCTATATCCGTCGGAGGAACTTTTCCTGTGGATCCTGGTAGTCTCGCTGGAGGGTAAGGAGTGTCATCGTTGTCAAGTTGATGGTGCTCCTGGGGGACATCAGCTCCTCCAGGCCTGTGTAGGTCTGGGACGAGGTTGAGCCAAAAAGATAATCTGTGGAATAGAATAAATATTTTGTTATTGGAAATCGTATCATTTAAATTCACGTATTTTTATAAAAAAATTCAAAGTCAATAACAATTTTTTTTAAAAGCATAACAAAATGATAATATGTTATCAACGCGTTAATTTTGAGTTTTTAGTTCTTTTTTTTATTATTATTATCGTTTACACATAAAGATAATTCTTCGGCATTATACAACCGTAAATGGATGTAACAAAACTAATTATAATTTTATTAGCTTAATGTTTAATATGAAATAATGAAAATAAGACCTGTAAAATAATATATTTATATAAAATAATCATTTAGAAATATTTTATAAGTCACAGTACAAAATTATATAAAATATTTTATAATAAAATATTTTGTTATGAAAAACATCTGATGTCCTCGCAGCTGGGCTCACCCTCTATTGGCGGGGTGTATCTCGGCCGGGGGGATGTTATGAAATAAGCCCAGACCTTTTGATAGCCTCTCTTTCATATGTTTTTTCTGCTATTTATCTTGAAATAGTTGTATATGTGCGATTTTGGAATGTATTTATATATGTAAGTATGTACTTTGTTGCTATCAATAAACCTATCTTTATTTATTATACGAGTATATTAAAATTTGAAAATTAAAAATAAATTTTGAATAAAAATAAATAAAATGTGTAAGAAGGGAAAATAATACATCGTTATATGTATGTTACATTCCCAAACTATATTAAAGTGCTCTTCTTTCTATTACCAGAATTTTATTCTATCTGGTTCAAGTATATACGAATATTATCTGGTTCAAGTATATAAGAGTATGTTTTGGTTTACCGTTGACTTTGTTAACAAACACAACACTTCGTTCGATATCTCTCGTAACTCTTTCATTATCTTCGAAAATATTCATTATAGACACGTTTTCATTATAGATATATTTTGTTGACTTACTAATTCGAACAAGGCCGTTGTTATTTTGTATAGAAAATACGAATATTCAACGTAACATTTTACAGACTCAGATATTATCTTAGTTAAAAAGTTTTTGTTAATTTATAAAGGTTTTTGTCTGACTTTGTGGAACTCCGTGTCAGAATTTTAAATGATAAATAACTTTGTTATTCTACACATTACATTAATCCTCGTGACACATGTTTTTTCACATACGTATCTTGTGACAGTTGGAATTGTAATTCTCAAGTTCAACTGGTGTCATGTTCCAACAGAAGTGTGTATGGTTCAATAAAATCAAAGGAAAACCAAGGTATGAGGGAATTTTTGCACACTGATTATTTCGTTAGTGAAATTTGAACTCGGCAAAATAAGATTAAAAGTAAGATTAAATCTATGGAGGTGCGTGCAATAAGAAAGAAATATGGAGTATTAATATATGAGAAAAGACATCAGAAAGGAAATGTTAAGAAAAATGAAGAAAAGAGCTAAAATACAGTTTGGACATACTGAGAGAATGAATTATGAAAGAAGTGCAAATTGTGAGTGGAAGAGGTGGACCGATGAAAACGTAGCTAAATCAGATTTTGAAATAAGATAAATTGTGAATAATGGAAGATTGTGCATAACGAGATGATTTAATATAGAAGGGGCGGAAGATGTGGACTGAAAAGTTAAGAGATATGTTCTCTCTGTCTTCCACGCAAGGGACACGGCGCGAAAACATATTACCCTTCCCCCATTATTATTGATTTTTTCGTCGTTGCATGGTTTCGTAGTCGAGGATCCCCTCGCCATTTCAACGTCAATTCAGTTGGAAAGCGAAGCTGACATACCAGCAAACTCACCGGCCCCACCACTGTACTGGATCCGATGCCACACCGAAGTGAGACGATCGGAGTCCAACGGCATGCTTTTCCCCCTTATTTTTTTATATAATAGACATGACCAAAGTCATAGGTATATTTATAGCTCCGAATACTAGGTACAGCGTGGGGTTTGCACTGGTGACTTCCCGCACGAAATACCAATGCGTGAACGCGCGGCCATGCACCTCATGATGATGGATTTTTTTTTCAAACAGGCTTAGCCCAATTACTTTGAAAAATACAAGACATTAAAAAAGGAGAAAAATTACATGGAATTTTTTTTTTTAATTATATAAAAAATAATGCATATGAATACAAACGAGTATATACACACAAACATATGTTACATATATATTCAGTCACTTAAGTATGTTGATGAGTGCTTTCTAACGCGCTTAATCTAAGAAGAAAATTTACTTTTGCTTTTGGTAATATATGCTAAGATACCGTATACATGCTGGCTGACTAACCAGAAATGTTTGTTTTTAGTCAATTAGCGATGATACATACGAGTATGTTTGGTAAAAAATGTATATAAGTTTGTTAAAGGTTTAATGATTCCTTTTCTAAATAGTTATCATCTTGAAATGTCCCTTTCACAAAGGAGCTATTAAGAGGATAGTCAATATTTCCTCGACACGAGTAGTTTTCCTTAATCTTGTTCAATATAACCTTTTCATTCTATGTAGAGTCTTTAGAGTAATTAGCTTATGTAAACTTTCTCCCTACCGGTGGGCCCTGTAGTGGTTCTTGAGTTTGGGTTTGGTATCTAGGTTCAAGTACTTCTTGTGTACCGCCTCGTAGGCCGTCCACTCGATGTTCTTGAAGCGGTTTCTCTCTCCTCTTGGCCCGTGAACCATGTCAGCATCCTGTGGCTCGTTCGGGTTCCTGTAGCAAAACAGAGATGGCGTGTTAGTCAATATAAAACATCATTCTCATTTATCTGAATTTAATTATAATTTATATATTTTCACACTCAAGATTTATAAAATCGAAATATTCTACTTATTTTTATTAATTTAATTAGAATTTATTTATGTTCATACAAAAATTCTACGAAATCAAAATATAAGTCTTTCTTTTTCTTAATCCAATTAGAATACTATATATTTATGTTGAACAAAAAAAACTACAAAATACTATTTTTCATTAAATTAAAATTTATTTTTGTTCTATCGAAAGTTCTACAGAATCCAAACATTATTCTTATTTTTGTTAATCGAATTAGTATTTATTTATGTTCAACCAAAAAAACTACGAAACCAAAATATTAGTTTGAGTATACTCGTAATTTATTTATGTTCATTCTAAAGTGTTACAAAATCTAATCATTATTTTAATTGTTCTGTAATAAATTTGAATTTTCATTTTCTAGTTAAGTTATCACTTTAGGTTTGCTTAACATATTTCCGATTGGTTAGAAGATATTGCGACATGGCAATAAGTCTGCCAAACCATACTGTATACAACGAATATGTAAAAATAATAAAATACAACAATCAAAGACTGTGTGACATTTTTATATTATCAGCACATTTCCTTGAGTGATTTTCTTTTATCACAAGTCATTTCGGGGATTTAGCACTACCTCATGAAATAAATAAATATATTAATTAAAAATAAACTTGACCCTTAATCCGCCCCTGTCTACTCCAGAAAACAATCTTTACTCTGACCTTCATATTGATTACAAGACCCAATTTTAATGGGATGAGAAAAAAGCCCTTGAAATAAAAATGCCCAAATACTCGCCTTGGAAAAAAACAATGAAATTTTCCTTTTTCACATTTCAGTCCTTAAAATTCGTTAGGACATTAATTAAACCTTCGATAATGATCGTTAAAATAAAGTTTATTTTTAATGGTCCCGGAATTGTTAACTGAAATAGATTTTTAGGAGTGTGTAAAATAAAAATAAATTCTCCTTCTCGACGTTGGGAACTTTTAATTTTATTACAGGTTTATCCTTTTTCCGCTATTTTTTTTCAGTCATCAAAATTAGTTGTTTCCTGTTTACTTTGTAAATTTAATTTTTCTTTAAACAATGAAAAATACTTTTAATAAGGAATAAAATCTCCTTCCCGTTATCCAAATCATTGTCGATATTAAAAATTATGTTTTGTATATTTCCTTTGCATTTATTTATCCTCGTCTTTTGAATTTTAACTTTTATTGAGACTTTTTGAAGGTTTTTTTTTGTTTACATGTAACGCAAAACCTTTATTATCTCTCAATCAGCAATTGTCAAAACACATATAACTCCAGTATAGTTGATTGGAAGAGACTGACGTAGAGCAATACAGTTATATAAAAAGACGTCTTAAAAATACCAAAATATAATAGTATTTTTGTACGGGAAAAGAAACTATACATCATATTTTTATACGAGATAAGAAACGGTACATCATATTTTTGTATGGGATAAGAAACGTTACATTATATTTTAGTATGGAATAAGAAGCAACACATCATATTTTTGTATGATATAAGAAGAAACGATACACCACTTTTTAGTATGGAATAAGAAATAAAACATAATTTTTGTGTATGAAATAAGAAATGAAACATCATATTTTTGTATGGAATAAGGAACGATACATTTTATTTTTGGATGGGGTAAGAAAATACAACATTTTTTTTGTATGGGATAAGAAACTATTATAATGGGTACGATACAAATCCGTGTTCTGATTGGGTAAATGTACTTACTCACTTGCGTCACAACAGACAATTGGTCGTCATCAGTCGCACACGGAAAAACATTGTTAATCGCATTTTTATCATCATCATCGTCATCAATAACACGCATCTACTAAGGTACATAGAGTTAAAATATCTCTACTTCTCCTCCGTTTGCTTATGCCACGTCCATACACCTCGTCATGCATATTCTCCTATTATAAAGGTTTTTTACTCTTCTTCATTATTTATTCGTTTGGTCGTACCAAGTTTTTCTATATTACTTGTATTTTTTGTAAATCCTTTATCATTTATTTTTTCGACGTAGCAGAACAACATTTAGAATGTGTGACACAATATGGAATAACGACAATAGGGAAGAACGCAAATTGAAAGAATTTGTAATTCTGAAGATAACGAAAGGTGCATTGAGATAGTTTGGCTATGTAGAAAGGACGAATGACCGAAGATTTACAGTTAAGGGGAAAAAAATTGCCTACCAAACGAATCGAATTCGGAAAGATGAGAGAGGGAAAATCTTTTGTAATGATTTGTAACAGATAGTTAGCATGGCGAGGTGTATGGACGTAGCAAAACCGAAAAATAGAATAAAATCAAGATCTATTATCTTTGTCCGCTTAAATACGGGCAAGATCCGATTACGATAGATATTTTGATGCTTGAATTTAAATCACGAACAGAAAATCAATCAATGAATTTATTCAAATCCTAATAACCAGTCAGTGAAAATAGCATGATGTAGATGTAGATGAATTTTAAAATAAAATGTAATAAATAACTCTAAGATGGTTTGGACACGCGAAACGTATAAATGAAGAAAGTCTGAAAAAAATAAACAGTGCTAATGTGTCTGTAAAGTGGGGAAAAGGAAGATAATGGAAATGATAGTCGGATCAAGTACAGTGCCCGGCGGTAAGTAATACACATCGGGCTTAACACTTGCCTTACTGTGCTAACAAAACCACCAGCCACGGTGTTGGACGTTAAGCGTCCAGTGAAAAATGTATATTTTAAATCAAAATTATGCAAAATCTGCTACGTTATTTTTTGTAATTAGCTATAAAGATAATTTTATTATGTATTAAAACGTCGAATAATCAAATGAAATATAAGTCCTGGTCACTTGCTATCCATCACAGGGTAGCAAGTGATAAGAAAGAGACTGCCGGACATAATCGGCTAACTTCGGCTTTGTAGTCTCTGTCGCACGATGCCCTAATAGTCTCGCGGCGGAACACGTGTATGAATGACAGAGACGACGCACTTCAAAGCCGAAGTTAGCTGATTATGACCGACAGTCTCTTTCTTAAGCCCGATGTGTATCACTTACCGCCGGGTACTGTATATGATATTTTGAAATAAGGAAATTTAAAAAAAAAACCAGAAAGGTCGTAGGATTTTTATGAAAATGTGTATGATTGTAGGAGGAAGAAAGATATGTATCACGATAGGAAAATCTGGCGCTCTCTCCTCTTTGTCTACCCCAATAGGAAAATTACGTGATGGCATAGATGTATGTATTAATTGTTCATCTCACGCACAGTTTATTCATGTTAAGTGTGTAAAATAGCGTGATGGCGATGAATTATAAAATAAAATATATTTAAAATAAATAACACCGATTCGTTAAATTATGGTAGTTTGTTTTCGTCCTTAATCGAGATTGTTTAGTAAGCGCTTTGTAAAACGGACCGATTATTATTTATACAAAAAATATCCTTTGTAAACAGGATCAAATATTCCTACTTCTTATTGACCATAAACAAACTTAGTCACAGCTTTCCTTCGACTTACCTCCCTTAGTCTGAAATGCTTGTTTTCCAAACTGGCCAACTTAACAGTTGGCAAGACAAACAACAAAAGGTCAGACCATTGGATGTATTTTGGAGTGGACAAAGGGCAAACTTTCACAGGAATTGCTAAGGCTTTGTCTGCTACTTGTAACGGTTTCGAGTTCTCCTCCACAATCCATCTTTCTCTCTCTCTCTCAGTCTCTCTAGTATTTATTGACGATATGGATAAAAGTATTTTTGGTAATTTCTATGAGGAAGACTGGAAAGTTTTTCCTTTTCGTTTCTTATTTTTTCGCTCTGAGAAAGTTTTATTCTAAGAAATATTAGATTTAAGACGCAATGACTCAGATTGATTAGGAGGGCAATTAAGTAAAGTAACATATATATTATTTGCTTTATAGAAACATAAACTGTTTTGATAAGATTTAAGTAAGATTTTAAGTATCTAGGAAAATAAATTAATGCTTATAATGTTTCATCAAAGATTTGACTTTGTGGCACTGCTTATTAGAATATTTAAAAATAAATTTCTTTGTTATTTATTCCACCAATAATATTATTTTGATCTTTCTCTACCACGCCATTCAGTCAAATTTACAGTATTGTCGTTGTTCTGCGAAAGCATTTATTGTCGTTGTTCTGCGAAAAGCATTTAAGTACAAATATTGAGTTTTGAGATAAATGCAATTTAAGTTTCGGAAGGCGATGTCAAATCAAGTTTTTAATAAAATAAAATACAAACAGGTGTTATTTAAAGACCGTTTCTTTATTTATAAGAATTACTACAAAAAATGAGTAACTGAAAAACATATAACCTAAAAATTTTAAATACGGACACCTGTTCTGGACTTAATCCTTTCTTGGTGAAATTTTTCATATAACAGCGAAACCACATAACTTTTGGACATAAATGTTTTTTCCATGTGTAGATATTTTTATTTTAAGTAAAATGGCATCAAAAAGTCATTTTAAGCAAAAAATGTACGCAAATGCTTTTCGCAGAACAACGACGATATATTTGTTTTGTCAGTATTTCTTAATTTACTCGTGATTCTAACTTCCATCTCGAGGCTCTCTTTTATATGCAATTTGCGCTTCGACCTCCGTGGCCTAGTTAGGTCCGTTTTTCAGCTCGAGGGTTACAAGTTCGGTTCCCGTTGGTACTCAGGTATTTTTAAAATTAGTTTAGGTATGAATTTCCTTTCAAGCCTATTTTATATCTTTCTGGATGGTTTTGTAGGAATACCTACCTAAATAAATAAATAAATAATTGTCAAAATGAATAAGTGAATTGTTAAACACAATTAAATTAAATTAATTATTGTCAGATAGTAAACATACAGGGGCAATGACCGATGAAGAATTCAATGATTGTCACACACTATGAACAACAACAATATTTACTATTTATAACGTCTGCGAATTGGCTAGCCATCTCCAAATATAAATAATTAACCTACCGCCAGTTCATGCGCTAGAGCAAGGCAGGTATGTATCGCGAATGTATTCACTCATTGGTATAAATTACTCGGACGCCGAGAAATAAACATATTATTGTCATTCATTCAACTGTCAAGACTTGTTATTTATTTTACCCGCTGTCCACTTATCGTTTTATATCCGCATTCCTGAGTCTATATTCATTGAATACAAATCAAGATCATCATGACTTATAGAGATAAGCAATCCGCTATATTGATGACTCTGAACGAGAAGCAACGCAGAATCAACTAAAACGAAGATAACGATGTCGATATCAAAATCATCAGCACGTTCTAATAGGACACACGCTACATTGATAACGACCATTGTTACAGTTTAAAAAATGCTTTAATGGTAATAAGACCTTCAACATGTACTGTATACAAGGAACGCTTTAATGGTAATAAGCCCTTCAACTTGTACTGTATACACGTGTACGTCTAGTACTTGTGGATATTTTACCAGGCAAACTACTTCACAAAACTGGGAACTTATAAACATTTAATTTTTCAGGCACCATCGTGAGTCGAACCCAAAACTCCTGAGTAAAATCATAAAATCTATGAAGGTAGTCCAATGTGTGGTGCTAGAGAGATGCTACCTAAATTTAAAAATGTGTCACGGAGTGAGGAAATGCCTCAGAGCTAGAGAGATGCCACCTCGCTTTAAAATGTGTCATGGAGACGTGCTCTAAATAAAAAAAAGTACATAACAAAAATTGAAAGAGGAAGAGAGTCGTTGTCCTACTCTTTTATTCATATGTATAAAAATGGGTGTAGCTTACGTTTGAATGATATTTTTGTCTCTTTTTGTATAACCGGACTCTGCTCTTGATTTGGAACACCCAGTGGTGACGGATTTAAAAGCTAATAGGCAGAATATTTGTGGATTCTAATGTCACTCGGTAGCTCTTTGTATTGATAGCATCTTATAAACAAACTCACCCGGTTCTGGCAAAATTGCTCCAATACAGGATTGTGGCCTCTGATAGAAGGGCCTCGCCCTTTGTGTAGTTTCTGGGGAAGTGGGCCAGGGGACCAGCTGAGAGAGGGGCACCAAACAGGTAAGGTAGCTCCTCGCCATGGACGCAGCCTTGTCTCTGTAACAAGAAGAAATAGATAAATTTGTTAAACTTATGTTACATCCTTAAAAGTATGTGTAGAAAAAAAATTATGATGGAAGTATTCCTATAATATAAGACGATTTTTTACAGTTGTTTTACCAGTTATCTCAGAATAGAGCGCATCTTTACAGTTTTATTAACAGTCATCTCAGAATGGAGAGCATCTTTACAGTTGCATTACCAGTTATCTCAGAATGAAGCGCATCTTTACAGTTGCAATACCAGTTATCTCAGAATGGAGCGCATGTTTACAGTTTTATTACTTGTTATCCCAGAATGGAGCGCATCTTTACAGTTGTGCTACCAGTTATCCCAGAATGGAGCGCATTTTTAGCCACGAACAATATCTTTAGTTAATATCAATTATGGCTAACGACATCTCGACAGCTCAACTCATCAATCGTGAAAATAACACGAAGTAATACTCGTACACGTCTGATTTTCTGGATATTCTTGATGTCGATATTTTCAAAGGATTCTTTCCCCTGTGTTTTCTCAATCTCAGTTATTTACGGGTTATACCATTATCATTATGTTTTAATTGTATATTTACCACATACATACCATACCCCTGACGGGGTAGGCAGAGAGGGAAGAGCACTTTACTTTCTAAACTCGACACACATCCTTAGCCTCTTTCACATCAATACACCTTGTCATACAACCTTTTAAATTTCTCTGATTTTCCAGTTTTCTTTCTCATAGAATATCATTCACTTGATTTCACCACACTTTAATTGGTTTTCCTCTTATACGTATTCAACTCACATCTGCACTGTATATCTATTTTGTCAGTTTTTCTTCATTTATTCGTGCTACATGCCCAATCCACCTCAAAGTACTTTTAATCACCTTACTTAACCCATCAGCCTTAAGTTCACATTCATCCCATACCATTTCATTCCGTATACTGTCATAAATTGTCCCTCCATGTATTCTTATCAAAGATATAATCTCCATAATATTTATTTGGCTTCTCTCAGTCATTTTCCACGTCCAAGTTTCACTCCTATATATCAAAGTTTGCACCAAAATACTATCGTGGACTACCGTCTTAGCAGATTTTGATACTATCCAATTCGAGCATTTATGTTTTAGTGGCCCATTGAATTTGTTTCCTACACGCAGTTCGATATCCTCTCTTAACTCTTCCATTTTCCTTTAGTATTTTTGCGAAGTTAGTTCACCTATGTTGATTCACCTTAATTGCACATCTACAGGTTTAAAATCATATATTTGACGCCTCCAAACCATATCTTCAACAGGTTCACAACCATATATTTAACGCTTCCAAAACATATCTTCAACAGGTTCACAACCATATATTTAACGCCTCCAAACCATATCTTCAATAGGTTCACAACCATATATTTAACGCCTCCAAACCATATCTTCAACAGGTTTACAACCATATATTTAACGCCTCCAAACCATATCTTCAACAGGTTTACAACCATATATTTAACGCCTCTACAACCATATATTCAATATGTTTACAATCATATATTCAACCGGTTTATAACCATATATTCAACGTCTCTACAACTATTTCTTTAACAGGTTTACAACCATATATTCAACGCCTCTACAACCATATCTTCAACAGGTTAACAACATATATTCAACACCTCTACAACCATATCTTCAACATGTTTAGTACCATATATTCAACGCCTCTACAATCATATCTTCAACAGGTTTACAACCATATATTCAACGCCTCTACAACCATATCTTCAATATATTTAGTTTATATTACAACCATATCTTTAGTTTATATCAAGTGTTCCTTAAATTTGAGAACGGAATACTTTATCAATATCTGTTTTTCGTTTTTGAGTGTTCTTTTCTGGGATGAGAATAATATATAATTGGCACACTTGATAAACTGATTAATATTTAACAGGAAGTAAGTCGGCCATTATCTCTACAGCAACTGAGCATAAAAATTAAACCCGTTTGAGAAGACGAATATATTTTCATATTTGACAGAAGTGTATCACTTTAAAATGTTACTTTTATTATTCTAATAAACTTCCTTATCACATAATAAAAGAACGATTAAATAAATAAATAAACGTTAGAAAGTTCTAGATATGGTAACATGTAAGATGACAAACAGAGAGTTTTGTGCCTACAACAATGGTTCAAGAACCCGAAAGCTCGATTAATATGGCCGAAGGCAATACTGTCTAATGGCTACACACTTCAACATATGTTCATAACTGAATCAGGTATTTTGAGGAGTACCTTACGTATGAATTAATTAATCAGCCCCTTGACTTTATCATACAGATCAATAGCATACCATAATAATCTAGATATGTGCCGAATCATCTAAGTAGTATTACTGACGTCAACACTTTTGTAATAGAATTTAAAATAAATGTTTTACATTAAAAACAAATTGGCGGCCGTAGTCTTACAACACTGACGGTAAGAAGCAAACATCTTAGGTTCGACCATAGTGCAAATATTATTTTATTTTATTTTCGCTCCAAAATATTTATTCCGTTCCGTTCCGTGGTTACAGTCCTAAGACTGGTTTGCAGCAATTTCAACTCTTCTCCTCCATTCCTCCCTGTCCTGTGCGGCTCTTTTTAAATCTGTATATGTTGAGCAGCGCACGTCCACCAACAGGTCCTCCAGGTACTCTCGGCGTGGGCGTCCCCTAATATTTATTATTAATTCTTATATCACTACTACGTTGTATAGAAAATAAAGCAATATTAAAATATAACAAACAGAAAAGGCTGAAGGAGATTAAACTTGCTTATCAGCTTAAAACTTTGATCTCGCTGTCGGAACCTGGATTTTTGTTCTACTAAGGCCTCGGCCACACATGAAGGAGCCTCGCTTGATGCTTAGAGCTATGTTGTGAGTTAGGCGACATATCCTAGCGAACCAACATACCGCATACTATCGCAGTGGCCACACTGCACGCTTCGCGCCACGTTGCATGACGATTAGTCATTAAGTGAATCTCCTAGCGAACCGACGTGTTGGTTAATTTACAAGATGGCGGAATTTTAATAACAGCTGTGTATAAAAGGGAGCCTTTGTGGAACCCATCGAGCAAATTATAGAAAAATGTACCTGTAATAAAATCACTTTGGAATGAAGTTGCACAGAAATTAAATAAAGATGGTAAGTTGTAATTAAATTGTTTAGTTTTGAGAGGGACATCGTGTGTTAACTCAACTGCTCCCAACTGTCAAATGAATATGTGCGTAGCACTTTTGTGTGGCCAGGCATGAAGTCATATGAATCACGTAAAATCAAGCTTAGCACCTAACGAAGCATTTTGGTGTGGCCTCGGCCTAAGACTTTATGATTGCTGAAGCATAACAGGGCGCGTGCAATAAACAAAACACATATATGATACGAGTAGACTTCTTCCGTCCGCAGGATGATTGAAAATTATAATCCATTACGAGGAAACGCCAATCAGCATCACGTTAAAAAAACAAATTCCACGTAATTCTTTAAAAATATGCTTTTCTTTCATTTTAAATTGATATTTTATGAACAAAGAAAAACTGTAGATGTTCATAAAAGTACAAAAAAAATTGACACAATATGGCTTTTTTACAGTGATTTCGGTCCCACATCCAGGATAATATTTTTATACGAGGAACAAAATGATAAGTAAACAATTTTTACGGTTGAATCTCACCATAATCCTTGTTTTTTGATCTTCCTAATCCCCTCGTAATGTAACGCTCATCATCCTCATCACATGAAATGCTTATACATTTACGCATTTTGCGCATAATTTGCCTGCATAAACAAATTTTATTATGACTGAGCGGGGATATTCCGAGATTACGAGGCAGCCGGAGTCCTGATTCAATCTTGTTTCTCATTAATTTCCAATTTCAACTGATTATATACAAACTCTTACCCCCTTCCCTATGTACAGTAGATACTTGATGTAGCAGATATATTATTCTTTGGCGTTTAACCCAATGCTCTTTGTTGTTTAAAATATATTCAACATTTTCGCTTTTGAATGCTTTGAAAACGTCGGACGTTTGCGTATTTGGACGAAAAAGTTCTTTTAACATTATAAATATAACTGGTTTTAATATTATATAATTTTACTAAGGACTCAATAACTAACACAATAGATACGAATAATTTATACGAAATATACTTAAACATTTTGAAAGACCAGTTTTGGTGTTATTACTTGAAATGGTATTAATATTAAATTATTTAATTTAGTACTCAATAAAAAACACAAAAATATGTATAAATTCTACGAAACACATTAATGTGTCTGTTGTTTTGTTATTTACTTTACAAGTTTTACTACTGGATAATACAATTTTAAAGTCATTTAACGAGTTCCTCGCGGGAAGCACAAACGCCTGTGATCTGACGACAATCCAAGTTTCAAATCACAAATACTTAAAAAGAATGACACAAAACTGGAATGAAAATAAAACTAATATTTAAAATAATCTTTATTCTAGCGACATCTCTGAAAACCTTGTCAAATAATATATTAGTTTATGAGATATTGTTGAATAAACAGAGCGCCGAATTTTTTTGGTTTCTCAATATTTCCAGCTATTGCGTCACATGTAACGACCTGTCGCACGGATCGAGTCCTGCGATGAGTCTCTCTTACGTAAATAAATATAACTAAGTCTCGCTTACGTAAATAAACATTACTAGTGCTATATGCATTTGATTGGGTGAGTGTAATGAATCATTGTTTTGATCGTAGCATTCCTTTGTTTATTTTACGTAATGTTTAGTTTATCTCCTTTATTTAATGAGTCTCCTTAAGAGTAATGACTATTATTTATTATCAGAAAATTACTCTATGTGTCATGTTTACTTGGTGTTGTAATCAAATGTCAGTGGTTCTAAACAAAATACGCGTTTAAACTTAGAAATTTAAAAATGCCGAAATTGTGCCGCGCACAGGATTCGTGGAATTTGATTTTTAACGCGGTGAACAGATTAATAATAGAGATACTTGAATAATTTCTGCAAAATATTGTATATCTGTCATCAAATTTATCGACCAGAATGTTTGGCTCTAATTAATTTAATTGGTATTAATGTGGAATAACTTTAATAATGGCTCAATAAATAATACAGAAGTGTTAATAGCTCCTACATAATATCCTCTATAGGAGCTATTCACATATAGTAACACGCCTAACTTCAAGCCCGGTGGTTGCAAGTTCAATTCCCGAAGGTACCCAGTTTAAGAAAATGGTTTCGATCTGGTATCTACTTAGGGTTTACTTAACACCTTTCTGATTACTGAGAATATATTGTTTCATAGTTGTGCGGTATATAACGAAAGTATATTTCAATACAAAACAAAAGTATTTGTTGATAAAATAATCAACATAAACGATTTCCATGATCTAACTGGAAAAGCGTTTATCTTCCAATTAGAAGGTTGCGGGCTCTTTTCTCAACGGTACCCATTTAAATTTAAAAGATTTGAAGTCATGTTTTCACTTAAGTTCCCTTTGACATCTTTGTAGGTAGTTGGAAGAAATTACCACATGATAATAAACCCACCGTTTTAATGTGTGTAGCGGGTGTAATATAATGCAAGAATACTTTTGTATCAAATGATACTTTCGTCACATTAAATGCAATCTGACGGGTGTATTGTTATGTGGTAAAATCTTCCAATCAACGAGAAAAATGTTTGAGAAAGCTCAAGTGAAAACCAGACCGGATGCCTTTTTTTTAAATGGGTTCCAAGGAGAATCGAGCCAACAATCCCCTGGCTGAAAAACAGGCGCTGCATCAACTAGGCTACAGAAGTCGTTTTAAATAAAACAATTTTACTCGTACAATCCCTGTTCTTTCCAATTCTGCACTATGTGGACGTATGTTACTCGGATGTTACAGAGGAACAGCTGGACAAATTACAGCGTCTTCAAAATGTGTGTCTAAGATTCATTTTCAACCTACGTAAGTACGATCATATAACTTCATACCAGAAGGCATTGAACTGGTTGAATGTTAGAAATAGACGCCAAATTCACATACTGTCTCTATTGTATAATATCCTTAACTGTCCCACCGCCCCCTCTTATCTCGACGAAAAATTTCAGCGTCTTTCCAATCATGGATTAGCGCTACGCTCAAACAGAGATTGTTTATTGGCCTTTCCAGTTCCCCGCTCCTCTTTCTTTACGTCGTCCTTAACTGTCTATGCAGTGAGACTCTGGAATCAGTTACAAACCAATATAAGACTCGCTCCGTCCTTGGCATGCTTTAAGAAGCGACTGAAGAACCTCTTAATTTGTAGTCAGTAAAATAACGTGTTTCATTCCTGATTTTTCTTTTCCTTTCCTCTCCACCATCCCTTCCTTTCCTTTTGATTGATGATATCTCACTTTATATGAAAAAGAATGTTCGGGTGATTGCCTGTCTTTGTGGGGCTCGTGGGCAAGTGCTCACGTGTATGTTTATGAATTTCGTGGGGATGGATAGTCATTTGAATGATTTATGTGACCACGTAACTTGCTTCATTTACTTATGTCTGGTTGGTTGGAAGATATTGCCGCCTGGCAATAAGCCCGCCATATTGTATTTGCAATAAAAGTGTTAAATAAATAAAAATAAATAAATAAATATTATATATACAAGAAGACAAATTTGAACAATTCAAATTGATCAACAATTTAAAAAATTTACATACTCGGATAACAAAATCAAATGTCAACTGTACAACGAAATCGTTAATATTCATGGCACGCAAAAGAAAAAAAATCTATAAGGATAATACAGTATGGGGAAATGTTGGAAAAACGGAGTAACGAACGTGAAAAGCCTCTAAGGCAAGAAGTTTGGAGTATTAATAAGGAGGGGAGATAAGGTAAAATATGAAGTGAAAATGGATACAAGTTCTATGGGTGTTGTTTAATTTGTATGTTTAAAAAACTGAAAGAAAACTACCCGTGCTTAGAGGGATGGAAATTTTCAGGCTGATTGTAAATTTTATGAAAGTGAAATTGAGGTTCATGTATTGGGTAAGATCAAACCTAATTATTTTGATAGTTCTATACCCTTTTATTAAATAAATGACAGATATTTCACCATTACACGAAATGAATTGATCGGGGTTGAATAAAACCTTCAGGCTGTAGAGAAAGGTGAACAAAATCATAATACGATGTTTGGACACGCGGAACGACCAAATGAAGAAAAACTAACGACACAAATATACTGTGCAAATGTGAATGGAAGGGATGGTAGAGGAATACCAAGGAAAGTTTAGTGGGATCAAGTGAATTATATTTTAAAAGAATGAAATATAAGAAATAGAAGATATCGTATAAGCAGTATCAGAAGGGGTATGTATGGGAAAGAGGCAAAATATGTATGTTGAAATAAGAAAATCTGGCGCTCTGTCTTCTCAGCTTACCCATGAGTAGATTGAAAGATTTTCAGTTTGATCGTAAATGTGATGAATGTAATCTTAAAACTGACGTGCTTGAGTAAGATGATGAAGACTAAGTGTTCTTAGTGAGCATATATCATATATAGTGCTAATGTGAGTGGATGACGTGGAAGAAGTGACTTAGAAAATACGCATCGAATCCTTATACCCTCGGATACTAGGTGGATTAAATGCCTTTGTCAATATATGACCGTAATCGACGATCGATACGGTAAGGCACGAGTATACTTATACCCCCGGATACTAAGCGGATAAATGCCTGTGTCAATATATGACCGTAATCGACGATCGATACGATGAGGCACGTGTATCCTTATACCCCCGAATACTAGGCGGATTAAATGCCTTTGTCAATATATGACCGTAATCAACGATCGATACGGTAAGGCACGAGTATACTTATACCCCCGGATACTAAGCGCATAAAATGCCTGTGTCAATGTATGACCGTAATCGACGATCGATACGATGAGGCACGTGTATCCTTATACACCCGAATACTAGGCGGATTAAATGCCTTTGCCAATATATGACCGTAATCAACGATCGATACGGTAAGGCACGAGTATACTTATACCCCCGGATACTAAGCGCATAAAATGCCTGTGTCAATATATGACCGTAATCGACGATCGATACGATAAGGCACGAGTATCATTATACCCCTGGATACTAGACGGATTAAATGCCTGTGTCATTCGAGGTGAGTAGCACAGGGCGAGTTTCAAATCGATGGCTTTCCGCACGTAAGTCCAGTGAGGTACCGCACGGCCATGCACCTCTTAGATTGTGCATGCCAATTTGCGAGTATATGAATGGGGAGAAGGGGAAAGTTGTGTGCATAGATTTGGATATCTGTTTTATTTACGCCTAGACCACAAGAAAAAAGACGTGATTGAATATTATATGGACTTGTTAACAAGAAAATGGTTTTTCCTAAATATTTCTAATAATATCGTAATACTCATATTTATTGAATTATCTATTAAAAAGTAAATAATTCGATGTGAAAATATTTTCTTAGAATCCCCATAGAAAGTCAGCAACATAAATCCCATTTATATTTATGTATGCCAGTAGAGAAAGTTATAGGAAAAAATTACGTAAACCCATATAAATCTAACATTTAATGCTAAGAACCGATTTTATATGAAATATTCAAAACGAAATATTCTGTAATCATATTTGGTACAATACCCATATGGGAAATGTTTGGAATAAATTCAATATTGAATTTTTACGATTTTTTGCTTGGTTCAGTGATTAGATAAGCCTTGTCGAGTGCAAAACTTCTTTTTTTCTAATGTGATTTATTAAGACACTTTATTATTAAGTGTATAAAGATTAAAATGTTTATTTTAAAAAAGGCGAATTTAATTCCTATGGTATGCTTCAATATGTCGGAACTTATTAATGATTTGGGCGTAATCTACAGCGTAGCTAGAAGACAATATTGTCTTCAGCTTCATTCATTGAGACTTCGGGTAAAGAATTACTGGAGTAGACGCTAAATTCACGGTCCGTTATCTCACGTGATGAAAATAATACCTTGCACGTCAAGAGGTAACAGCACTCGGAAACGAACTTGACGCGTGAAAGAATTGCTTCCAGACTGGGACCTTTTTTTATTTTCTTTTTTCGTGGACCATCTGGAATCGAATCCGCAACTCCCGGGTAAAAATTCAAACGTCTTATCAACTAGGCAAGTTAGGTCCTCATAGTTATGATGATTTCCAGCCTCATTTAAGGAGATTAGAGAGAAACGCTAAAAAGACTACTATTGACAGAACGGAAGGACAAGGAAAAATAAGCTATGATGAAACGCTTTTCGTCATTGAAGAGAGATGTAATTTTTTTAAGTCGCTATTTGAAATAAGTTAACGAGGAAAGCAGGTTTGCGTCTGCTGGTAAGTGATGTCATAGGCTGGTTATCTGGTTAGGTTAGGTTAGGTTAGCCAGATTACCGATACAAACAAGTCTTGTTCGTACCGGTAATCTGGTTACATCCGGTAAGGTTATACTGTTATATTAAGTGGAATAAACGGTATTTGATAAAACAAATTACAAAACTGAGATCATATTACTCGTATATAAAAGATTATGATGAATAAAGTTTTTTATACACTGTAAATTATTTCAAAACACCTAAATCCTACCTACATAAATAACAATCCGGTTGGTTTGTTTCTACTCTTAAATATTGAACCAATAACCATAATTTCTTTTTACTTCATGTACCCTCGTCGTTCTGGCCTAGCGCACCTTGACAGTACTAATATCTTTCAGTCACTTTTATCTCCCCCAAAACTATCACCTCCTTTCACGGTGCGTCAAGTTCTATTATTTGATCGATACACCTTTTGGTACATATATTGGCCGTCTTCTTAGTTTAACTACGGCAAGAGTAGTCAAGAAAATTCCGTTTAGTTTTCGATCATCTGTCATCATTCGTGCATTGCTCAATTATCACGACTGAAGTGTCTCAATGATTAGAATATTTATCAATAGCTTTATGAGACAAAACCTACAGCAGCTTTTTCAAAATTAAAATACGAGTGAATAAAACTAATTCCAGGATATAAATTAGTTTGAATATTTGTTTTCAATGTTGAGCCAAAAAATGAAGCCTGAATTATATCACATATATATCATACGTATGTGATCTTATGTCAAGGACACTTTCAGATAATATCTCAAATTGAGAGCAGTTTTTAATATTCCGGAAACCTATAAATTTTCCCATACACAGTTCTTCTGGCAGTTTATCTCATTAAACAGATCATGTAACCATGACTTGTCTGGGTCTATTTAGCTATATGAATATTTATGCAAATGTAAGTGGTAGGTGTGGTAGAGGGAGACCAAGGATAGTATGGTTGGATCAAGTGAATTTTGAAAGAAGGAAGAGGCAAATATATGCATTGATACAGGAAATTCAGGCACTCTGTATTCTGCCCCTACCCAAGCAGGTAAATAGCGTTATAATATGTATGTATGTATCATCAAGGTGGAGAGCTACGTGACCTAGTTGGTAAAACATTGGTCTTCTTCCCGGAGACTTCGGTTTCAATTTCTGACTTTACACTAAAAAAAAAAAAGGAAAGATATTGGGTTTTCAGTCAGGCTAAAGAGTAACGATTCTTGCACGTGCTATACGTGCGCCAGTGTTGTTGCTTGTACACGTCCGGTAGTATTCCCAAAACTTATGATGGTGAACTGTGAGTTACTTACTTACTCTAGTGGTTAATGGAGCTGAACACCATGTGCTCTTCAATATGCCTACACCACCAATTCGGATTTATTGAAGAGTACCATACGAATGAAAATAAATGTTGTGGTGAAGAATTTTAACGTTTTTAAGACAAATGAAAAAAATCGACCAATTTATTGGCATGTGGTAATCTATACTAACCAATCAAAGAATACCACATGATTCTGACAAACGAATAATTTTTTTTCAAATATCAGTAGAGACAGACTTTAGAGAAAAAGAGGAATTTGAGAAACGGGTGACTGTTTTAGTGTCATGCGGTAATCTCTTCTAACAAATCATATAATTGTTATAAAAAGCTTTGAGTTGAAGAAGCAGCTTTTACAATTTCGCTGTAGAGAATAAAAACACGTAATACCGAAGAAATGTGATTTTTTTATGTTCAAGTCTTTATATAAAATTTTGGTTAACTTTACGATTCATAATAAAAAGAAACATTCTTCATAATTCCACAATTTATGCAAGCACGTGTCTTATATTGTTTTTGACCTTTGAGCTCTCCATATTGGGAAACAAAAAAAAATAAAACAAGTTACTTCCATACGAATCCAATAAACGCTGGTCATATTTTACTGGAAAATTTTCCACAACTAGGAACATCCGAAAGAAAACCGTGGAATGGGGAAATAAATCATAGTCTTGAATCATCCCACTTCCACTTCTCTATCCTCTGCTCTTTCCGTTTCCTCTACAGTCTCTCACTTCTCGTATTTTTTTTCTTTTCAAACTTTCTTTATATTTCTTTTATTTTTTTTTTCCTTATAAAATTTTTCTACCCGACGAAAAAATAAAGAATTAATTCAAAATGCAGTCAAGCATTTCAACTGACAAAAGAAAGAGAAAATTTATCGAATTCAAAAGATGTGAATTGGAGCGAAAGTAAGAAAAATGATAGGGTCACGAGACGGATCAAAAGATTTGTTAAATGATTCTTTTGTAAGTCGATTGTTGATGAAATTGAAATTGATTCCTCAATTTTCCCCTTTTTTTAAACAATTTTAGGAACCAATTTTAACCCTTCCTTCCCTGTGATGTGTAACTAGTACACATTGCTTCTAAACACTTTAATATCTCTTTAAATATAATAAATACTGGGTTCAGATTTTAGGTAATCCTCCATAATACATTTTCGCATTGAATGAAAAAAAAAATATTAATAATAATTAGCACTTATCGGCCACATCAGAGATATTTTGTGAAAATCGGGAATGAATTCACCAATACAATCAAACGTGTCCCAGTGTGTGACGTAGGTATATTAATTCTAAAAAACCACCATGGGGAGGAAGCGACGCTATTCACGTCTCATTCTCATTCTATTTCGGTATATGGGAAAGCAAGAAATAGAATCTCAGTTAACTTGCTTCTCTCGCTTCAGTAGCTTGCGGGCTTTCGTTTGAGGTGGTCGCTTCACCCGTTTTGTGAGCGTCGGCCGATGGTTTTTTTTCATGTTTTCAGCAATTAAATTTCAATTATTATCACTTTTGAATTTAATTAATTTAAGCGATTAGCTATGAATATTCTTATTTATCCGATTTTAAATCGCTCTTTTTAACATGTGTATTGAATACACATCACCGGAACGCGCGGATTTTTTTAGCACAGGAAAGGAAAGGTTAATTTCGACATCAAATCAATAAAAAAAAGAGTTCTTTAATTTTGTAAGTAGAATTCGTAAAAAATAGCATTGGAGGAGGCAAAGGCTATGTGTGTGGTGAAACATTCCCCAGCGTATCCTTAAAAGAGTATTGTGTGACAGGTCGTAAGTATTTTGTAAGAAATTATCATTTCACGCATGAGATTTTACAAAATTTCTTCTGTTTGCAAAACGATTTATAAGCTAAAACTCGTATTCATACGTGTTATATTATACAAAACTGATGGTTCATAACAAGAAATAAGTGCCAACTTGACTGTATGGGAGGGAAATATGATCGTAAAAAATAATAATATGAGTTGAAAGCCTCTACTTAGAAAAAAAGGTGGCATAACAATGAGGGACATAATATGGAACGAAGTAATTGAGGATAAATAAATGAGGGTCGATGAAGTAGGATTTTTTTTCAAATCAATGAAATTTTGAAAGAAGTGAGTATTTTGAGTAAGAAAAACTGAAGAACTGTATGAGAAAATGTTGTGGAAATACGTATGATTTAATATAAAAGTCTAACGCAAAGTCGTCTCTCTACCTACCCTGATACTAAAAAAAGGTGTGTTGCGTTTATTCATGAAAAAATATTTACTTTGGAAAAATAAAACAGTGCTTCTGATAAATATTCATACAAAGACTACATATTAAAGAATCGAAGTTTTTTTTCAAAAATATTATATGTTAGCTTATTTCATTGTCCTGATGGTTACGAGTTTCCCTTATCAGTTAAAAAATGATATTAAAAGTATTCGTGAAACTAACTAGGCAGTAAATTACTTTTTTTTAATAGTTATTGAATTTAACAACATACATTTCAAGAGCTTTTCTGGAAGCAAATTTCTAGGATTAAAAATTAATGTTCTCACATTTACTATATCTTATGTTATTAACAACTCATTTTACAACGCTTAGATGTAACGAACTCTGTACCCTAGTTTGTAAGCCGATTGACTTCCATCCAGGGGTTTCGGGTTCGATTGTATTGCACTTTTGTCGTATACAGTACAACTTGCGGGATTATTGTCATGTGGAAATCTCATGCTACCAACCAGAAATTTGTAAAAAAAGTTATTGAAGAGTGAAAATCAAACTGGAATCCTTTTTGAAAAAATCTGTGCCCCGATGGGATACGAATTCGTAACCCCCGGATTTATTTAGTTGTTTATTTATTTTCTCAAAACAGGCTAAGCTCAATTACATTGAAAAATACAAAAAAAATTAACATTAAAAAATAATTAATTCTATAAAATAAAAAAAAATTATGAAATAAATAATTATCTAATAAAAAATTATGTACGAGTATATGCATATATACGAGTACACACAAACATACACACATATATTCAAAGTCACTTAAATACGTTGATTAGTGCTTTCTAACGCGCTCAATCTTAGAAGAAACTTTTACTTTTGCTTAGAATTTACTTTTGCTTTTGGTAATGTGATGTGAAATATGTCAATATCTGAAGCAGTCCCGTTCAGAAGAGTTAAGGCCCTTCCAACAGGCATAGCGGCGGGAAGACCCGTTATTGAGAACAGTTCTTGCCGGCGCAGTCTAGTGTAATTGTAAGGAACATTAAACGCTAATCTTTGTAGTAATGCTGGACAGCTCACAACTCCTCGAAGGAGTTTGACAACGTATACCAGGAGACGCAGATCTCTTCTTACGCTCAAGGAGTTATACCCGAGCATGCCCAGCAGAAACTGAATTGGATAAAGCCATGGATAAACACGGATTGGGAGACAAGCGTCTTACCAATGGGCCACAGTGGTTGTCAATTCTATATGGTACCTGAAAAAAATACTCAAGCCTGGTAAAATAGTTGATGTGGTAACGATACTTATATGGTATGCACTAGACGTGTCTACGTACAGTACCTGACAGTAAGTAATACACATCGTTTGTAGAGCGTCTTCTCTGTCGCACGATGCGCTAACCGCATCGTGACTATGATACCGGACTGTTAGGCCGAGGCCACACCAAAGTGCTTCATTAGGTGCTAAACTCGGTTTTACGTGACTCATATACTAGGCGACTTCATGCCTGGCCACACCAAAGTGTTACGCACAAATTCATTTGACATTTGGGAGCGGTTGAGTCAACACACGATGTCACTCTCAAAACTAACCAATTTCATTACAACTTACCATCTTTATTTACTTTCTGTACAACTTCATTCCAAAGTGATTTTATTACAGGTACATTTTTGTATAATTTGCTCAATGTGTTCCACAACGGTTCCCTTTTATACACAACTGTCATTAAAACTTCCACCATCTTGTGAATTAATCAATACGTCTGTTTGCTAGGAGATTCACTCGATGACTAATCGTCATGCAACGTGGCGCGAAGCGTGCAGTGTGGCCATTGCGATAGTATGTGGCACGTTGGTTCGCTAGGATATGTCGCCTAACTCGCAACATAGCTCTAAGCATCAAGCGAGGCTCCTATCTGTGTGGCCGAGGCCTTAGCGCATCATGCGACAGAGACGACGTTCTACAAACGATGTGTATTGTTGTATCTTCATGTACGGTAGTATAGCTAACACGTGATTTTACTAACAAAGAGTTCCTTTAATATTCCAGAAGTGCTAACGCCGAAAGCTCGATTAATGGGGCTGAAGACACTTTTGTCTCTTCATTAAGTTAAAGAATGTGCCATACGAATGAATTAATGAATGTAATGGCTCCCTTAAATTGAATATTGTTGAGTATAGGTCAATAGATGGAACAAATAAAAAAATTGAATTTATGAAATCAATGTTAAAAGGAAACTTATTCTAACTTTTTCAAATAGCGTTCATTATTTTACAAAATGCAAGATTTTAATAAAATCCTCAAAACATATTCTACAAACAAGTGTCTATTATCTCGTACGGAAAACAAATAATCCTTATCCACTCGTTCCAAAGTTTATTCGAACTTTGTTTTACAAAATGTACGATCTAACAACTTTTGTCAAAACATGTTTTTACAACTTAGTATCTTTTATCTAAGTATGTTGCAACAATATTTATAGTATCAACATAAAGCATTGAGTCGAGAGCATTAATTTATGTTCATCGTTCCCATATCCTTCATTATAATAGGACTTTTCGGACATTTTGGAAGGACGGAGTTGGTCGATAACTGCCTAAACTTGGTCCATTAGTGCCCAAGAACATCCTGTTACGTCAGAATTTTATCCTTGCTGTGATTTACGCAGATGTAACGCTATGGAAACAGACCGATGAACTTTTAAAAAGTATTTTCTCTTTTTTAAACGCGAATTATAAAAAACTGCGTTGTGTGGAAACAATGTATTACATAATTAGAAATGAGGATCTTACAAAATATTTTTTTTTTTCATTAATTAACATTTAAATGTAAAAAAAACAGTCTGGCCGGCTTGTTGTCAGGTGGTAATCTATTCCAACTACCAAACAAAAGTAAATAAAGCATTTGTTAAAATAAATAAAGCATTTTATTAAACACTCTTTATTTCACATTTTGTAACGGTATAATCCTACCGGTTTCAAGGCTTTCACCACATTATCAGGGGAGCACAAAAAAGACAATTTACGATGTCTTTAAACCTCCACAATGCCTTAACTATAAATAATATGTTTTGTAAATAAAGCAAGTTACATAATCGCAAAAAAAATCACATGATTATTCAATTTATGAACATATACATGATAAAAGTAAAAATTACATATCATTAGTCAAAGGAAAAGAAAAGGATGGTGAAGGGGAAAGAAAAATCAGGGATAAAACAGGTTATATTACTGACTAGAAATTAAAATTTTCAGTCGCTTCTATAAGTACGCCCAAGGATGGAGCGAGTCTAAGATTGGTTTATAACTGGTTTCAGAGACTTTTGGTTCAACAGTATAGAATGACGTAAAAAAAGAAGCGCGGTGAACTTGGAAGGTCAACAAACAATCTCTGTTTGAACGTAGCGCCAGTCCATGATTGGAAAGACGCTGAAAATTTTCGGCGAGATATGAGGGAGCGGCGGGACAGTCAAGAATATAATAAAACAGATATAGTATGTGAATTGGGCGTCTATTTCTCATGTTTAACTAGTTAAACGCCTACTGGTATGAAGTGTTATGATCGTTGTATCTCCATCGGCTTCACATTGTTTTGTGATCATAATTTGCACCGACGAAAATCAATACACATATATTCTGCCGTTTAAACAATTTATATAATTTAAAAAGAAAGTGAGAGCCTGCACGACAAGATATATGAACGAATCAGAAGTGACATGTAAAGAAACGGTGCATAAAACAAAACAGGAAACGGTGAACTGTTAACTTAATATAATCTATTCGTGTATCATAGAGTAAGGTGAGTCGCACTTTTTACTCCTAACTTTTTAAATGCATTGATACATTAGATTGTAAAGAATTTTCAATTGACCATATGTTATTTCTTAATAACTTAAGTAACCAGCGTGGGAAAAGTATAATTATTTAGGCGGTGTAGGAAGGCGATAGTGGAATGAGAAGCAATGGCGATCTGTTCTCCTCCAAAGATTGTAAAGTGACCAATGATGATGATACATCGAAATCCATTTAAATAAATAAAAAAATACAGGTTTATTGATAATAACATAGTACGTACATAATACATTTAGACACATTTCAAGAACACATTAAAAAGAGTATACATTAAAAAACAGAAGCTATCAAAAGGTCTGGGCTCATCAAATAACATCCCTCCGGCCAAGATACACCCTACCAATATAGAGCGAGCCTAGCCACGGGGACACCAGATGTTTTTCAGCCCACACCACATTTGTCATATTTCACATGGGAACATTTAGGGATAAGTATTGGGTGTTAACATAAGTTGTTTCCGTTTTTTTTTTCAAATTTAAAAATCAGCACCAAAAGTAAAACAAAATGGTTAAGGTTATACGTCATTCGAAATAAAATTGTCTGCTCTACAAGATATTGTGTTCGCTTTTACGTCACATATATTATTTTATTTGACTACAAGCCTTCAAAATTGAATGTCAATTAGACGAAAGTGAGCATTTTCGACACCTTCTGTTCGCGTTTAATCGAGGGAATAAAGCTCCCAAAGCTGCTCGCGATATTTGCGAAGTGTACGGTGATGTTATGAATGCAAGGACAGCTCGTCGATGGTTTTTGCGTTTCAAAGACGTTTCAATTGTCGAACATTGATTTTTGTTGTTTTCACTCAAAACATGTGGAGCCCAAGCGCCGAAGTTTTGGACTTTTCCCATTGATTTAAGATAGCGGTATACAGCCACGTGACAATTCATCTTCTCAGCCAATTCTACGGTGGTTTGAAGGGGATTTCATGAATAATATGGTTTAAGCGGTCCTCGTCGAAGTCCATTGGTCGTCCGGAATGCTCCATGTCTTTCAGGTCGAAATTACTGCTTTTGAAATGCAAAAACCATCGACCAGATGTCCTTTCATTCATAGCATATCCACCGTACACTTAGCAAATATCGCGAGCAGCTTTGGCAGCTTTATTTCCATGATTGAACGCGAACAGGAGGTGTCAAAAATGCTCACTTTCGTCTACTTGTCATTCCATTTTGATGGCTTGTAATCAAATAAAATAATATATGTAACGTAAAAGCAAACACAACATCTTGTAGAACAAAAAAATTTCTTTTGAATGATATATAACTTGTACCATTTTGTTTTACTTTTGGTGCTCATTTTTAAATTTGAAAAAAAAAAAACGGACACAACTTATGTTAACACCCAATATATTATATGTTGACTTGACATTTTTAAGTATTTTAAAGATCAGTTGAAAATAATAAGCGGTCAGTTGCCATCTGTCCTTAACACTTTTATTTATTTATTAACTAATTATTTTTTAACATGAGACAGAATCATGTTTAATTTTTATACGTCTTGTTTTTAAGCCATCCAGCCCATCATATGTGTAAATTGTAAACTTCCGCTCCAGCACATTGTAAAAAACATTTTAATTTAGAATATATGAGATTTCCACATTTTTACTTTAAGAATAAAAAGAAACATGTGTCAAACAAAAAATAACCATACCATACTCAAAAAGGTAACATAAGGCATGAACATTAAAAAATATTCAATTAAATCTTCAAGCTATGGATAAAAAGATCCTTTTCACTATTTCTTAATGTGCAACAACCCCTCCAAAATTCAGCAATGTCTGGAGAAAAGACCCATTGCTTCAGTGAGTATTTGAACTTTAAAATAGTAAAATACTTCAATTCTGCTGAAAATAATAATTAAAACACTAGAAACTCTAATAATTATGATGCCTGTAGCCAAAAGAAGTGGTGATCCTTTGAAAACAAAGTGTATTTATTATATTATTGAACATAGTTTGATAAACCTGAATTATCGTCCTACGAGTTTCAGCCCCATTGTTTTCTATAATTACGATTATATGAGCATGAATATACTCGTATTTTATATATTTGTAGGGGCTATGCGATACATCTTGTATGTGTTAAAAAAGGAGTCACTACTTTATAATTCATAACAAGTTTGCGAGGGTAAAATTTTAAATTATTTAAACGTGAGTTAGTGCGGTTAAAAAGCGTCAAACAGGGAATTTATTAAATATTCCGTTCTGCTTCGTGATTGTATCAAACAACCGGGAAATAATTAAGTCAAGTACTGGGACTTAGCTAAATTACTTGCTCCTCCTAAACTTCCACTAATTTAGGCTCAGTAATTATCATAACTATTTTAACAATTCCATAATATCTGCTCAGGGGAGGTTTTCATATTTGAATTTTAAGAAAAGCTATAAAATATGACTACTTTGTTCGTAAGTCGGCTGACTTTAAGGAAGGCTTTATTAAATTACTGTTTCTAATTTAGTTTTCAAGTCATCTTCTTGGAACAAATTTAGTTCCCATAACTTGGTCATAGCTTAGAAGCACATTTTTTTCTAGCTTAATATCTTTTCATTTTGAACTCATAAGAAGTTCATAAGAATTAGATAAAAGGGTTTTCCATTTGCAGTCTTTCTGGATTCATAAAATTCTCACAGCTGTGAAAAGAGTGTTATTTTATTTTTTTCTCATAATTATTTTGGTAATATCTTGTGGTTCAATGTGAGACGAGATAAGTCGTTATTTCTGGATGTGTTTGAAGATATTTTTCTATCGCCAAATTTTCTAGAAAAGTAAATAACTATAAATGTATGTATGTGTTAAAAAAATCAAGGTGAAAGTGACAGTCAATAAGATACAAATTAACTAAAATTAACTTGTTTTGAATTATTTACAGTAAATAATTTTCACATCCCTTTGTACAGGTTTTTATTTCTAACCACATTGTGTGAATAGTTTTGCATTTTCGATATTTTAAATACAATTGAAATATATGTTATGGTTTAAATCTTTATTAAGCACTTACAATCGAAAACAAATCTTATATTTCTAATTTCTGAAATACGTTTCTGATGAGGGGATGGAAACAATATTAAGAGCGGCTGTTAATTCCTTTAAATTGAAACACTAAGCTGTGGATTGACTTACATCGCTCATACTCGTAATTAGGTCTTACAAATAATCGAGTTACTGGAACTTTTTAATGAATCAATAAGCCCCATAATTTTAACGTCAAGTCGAACATGTTTGTATCAATCATGAACTCAGTGAGATATCAACGACAATCATAGTACTTTATTTATTTAACACTTCATTGTCTTCCTCGTTGCTGAGTCTAGACTATTCCGTCGCTTTTCCAACGTCAAGTCAATTGGAAAGAAAATATGTGCCGTTGATTTTTTTTAAATGAATGTGTCGTTGCACACCAGCAAACTCACCGACCACACCACTATATTGGATATTGATGGCAAACCGAAGTGCGACGATCAGAGAACACCGACATGCTTTTTCTTTTCTTCTTTACCCTTTTTTGAAAGAATACTCGTAAATATACTCGTATATGAGCGATTTTATTAGTCTCTATACCCCCAAATACTAGACGGAAATGTGTCTGTGTCGTTCGAGGGTAGTAGCATAGTGCGGAGTTCGAGCATGCACCTCATAACATTTCATTGCAAAAACCATCTGGTGGGCTTATTGTCAAGAGGCAGTCTCTTTCAATCAACCAGACTTAGATATACTTTACATAGATTAACAAATTTTACAAAACAAACATGTTGGAAGACGTATGTTTTAAAAAAAAACTTATCTTCCCATTTACACACCAAAATAATATTTGTTCTCTTAATGGTGTTAAAACTATTGAAAAATGCAATGGTTTTTTTATTTTACCATTGCAATGTTCGTGTTTGTTAAATATATAATACATCAACAAACAGTATAAAGTATTTATTCATCGAACTATTTATTCATGGTCATATGTTCCCAGTAAGATACAGGCAAAAACATAGTTTATTGGGGTCATGACAAATGACAGGTTATAAACTATGATCCATATAATTTGAGAGTATTCACTTGAAATTGCATTGTTTTTGTTCGTCTTCTTTAGTCTCAAGTTTTGTATGCTTATCATTTAAATATATGATAATGCAAAGTTTATTAATAAATCATTCATTGAAGGCGCACATATTTTCTTTTACGACATATATTTGCACAACACTTATTTCGCTCTTATTTATTTCATTAATTTGTGTGCATGGACATAAACGAAATAAAGTAGAATATTTTGCAAATGAATTAAGAAGATTTAGGATTTTAAAGTACGCAAAATAATGTCGACAGAACTTGAATATTCCGTCGCTGTCTGATTTTAACCAATTCGTTGTTATGGTTTTTCTCTTAAATATTAAAGTTAGAACTAAGACATCACAATGGAAAGAACATTAGTGACCACAATAACGTATATTTGAAAAAAAATATTCTATTTACCTGAGGATAGTCCCCAAACTTGGTCTGGTAGTCGAAGACGTAGAGGTAGGAGTTCCTTCGTAGGGCCGAGTGCAGGTCTGCAGTGTGCACCACCGGGGCTACCACCTGGGCGTCACTTAAAGCTTCGAGGGTCTCATCCCTAAAAAAATAAGAAAGTACTTTGTTAGTAAAAGTTTATTTAGTTATTTCGAAACAATTCATTGCATGACGATTTGGCGGAGTTATTGTCAAGTGGTAACCTTTTTCAATCAACCGGACAAAATTAAATAAAGGATGTTAAACATTCACAATAAATATACAAATTATTGTTAAGTAGCGCAAAATTCTTTAACCATATAAATAACAACAGTCAAAGTGATATATTATAGAAAAAGGAAGGTATGGTCAAGTGAATTTTTTTTAAAGATCATTAAATTGAAGTTTAAAAAATAAACTGAATGAAATAATCGCACACAGAAGTGATCGCACTGAGTACGTAGATTGAAATCGGATTAACATGATTACTTTATCGCATCCATTACATAGATTTTTCTCAGTAATATTAGATTAAAGAATCACACACATAACATATATTGTTATCAGTTATATTCGCTTGAAGCACATCTCCAGTGATGATCGCACAGTGTATGTTGATTATAATCGGTCAAACGGGATTAAATTATCACACCTTTGTAATACTGTATATCAGTTTTGCTAAATTGATGTATTCAATCAGTATAAAGTGTAATTAGCTACATTGCATAATAATGTCGCGTTCAGTAATGATGGAATACTTTGTGTATTTAAATAAAATTTAAAAAAACTACTTGGATTCAGAGGTATTAACGATCCATCATATTTCATTTTACATAGACTACCTGTTACGAAAAGAGCTGACGGTGAGATTTGAATCAAAAGAATGTATGACGATAGACACGTGACAACAGGTGAAATGGGTACTCGACCCAAAGTGACTCCAAACAAAGTTTTATAGGGTAAGTAGGAGGGTGTCTGCCGTGTCAATGTCTGAGGAAATGAGGTGATGAGTTTTGTGACATAAGGGATAAACGACAAGTTTTTTGATGTCAAGAATACGTATGAAATTAGGATCCGTGAGTATTTCGATTCACAAAGAAATATTTTATTTTGATTTCATTATATATAGTACAACCTGACGGGTGTATCATATGTATGGCCATGTGACAATCTTTCTAATTTACTATTGTTTAAAGTAATTCATATGGCCTTAACTTTTTGTTGACTGAAAACCATAATTAAAAAAATTTCATGTACCAACGGGAATCCAACTTGCATACGTTGGATAGAAAGATATATATATTAACAACTAGATATGGGGAGATCAATAGAGGACTTTTTTGGAACGAGATTTTGTACAATCGATCTACCACTGTGTATATGTAACTACATATATGGTAATCAAAACCGAGCTAGAGCGTTTGCTCGCTGTGCCCCGTGAGCTGATTAGAGACTGATTTTCAGAAGGAAATCCTCTGTGTTATCACAGTTTCCACCTTTTGGGTTGAAACGACATGAATCTGACGCTATATATATAATTACAATAGAATTAATAACTAATGTGAGTTGGTACTTGCGTCAAAAAAACCTTGATCCAAATACCTTGCTTTTAGAAGACAAATCAAAATAAAAGGACACCGTTCTAATCGGGATTTGAACTTATGACCTTCTTTTAAAAAAGCTTTTCTGATCCTTGAGCTATTTTTTACAATGCTTGTTCCACAAACTTTCTAATCGGGATTTGAACTCATGACCTTTCCAAAAAAGCTATTCTGACCCTTGAGCTATTTTTAACAAAGCTTGTTCCACAAACTTTCAAGCAAGACAATCTGTTCAATATTGATATGTCACATACCGTCTCTTTCTTATTTTTCAACCCCTTATCTTAGATAATATCACAAAATTCGTGCTCAGGGAATATAATTTTCCACCCCCTTTCCTCATCCGTTACTACGCTATCTTGTCACCTTATCACTTCAAGAAAGCAATTGTAACCGCAATGTTAACAACCTCCATGAAAATTCTACTGTCTGAATAAGTCGATTCGCAGAATTTCATAGCACTTTGTAGGAGAACGAGATTGTAGCATTACATCCGTAGAGAGAATATCGTAGGTGAAAAGTGGTTAACTGTCATTTTTGATAAAAATGAGTTATTGATAAAGCATTATTACTATCTTCGGCGCTGTAATCAAGAAATAATTTTGGAATAATAGTTTTTTCCCCTTCGAATACATTTCTGGATAGCCAGTTTCCAATTTGATAAGAAAATATAATAGCCGTTCAGAGAACAGACTTTCTTCTTCGAAAATGGTTTTGGAGACTATAAGATCGACCACCTTACACACCTGTATATGTCTAGAAAAAAAACATATCCAGCCAGAAAACTGCAAGAAATCTACCAAGAGAAGATGAATCGCAAATAAACTTATGTAGATTTTCAGATTTGCGATGAAAAATCTCATCTTTTCCTTGGAGACACTCTCGCCTCATTTCTATTTGAAATTACTCGCTGTTATCCTTAAGTCTTACAGTTCAGGAAGAGGATTTATAAACGAGGTTTCACATTCGACGTACATGTTCTAGACATTGGATATTTTTAATTTTAGGCAAAGTGTATTTATTGTATGGGTGAGCAATTGTACAAACGTAACACTTGAACTTTATTTTTATTTAACTCACTGATAAAATGTTAAATTTTATTTTCAAAAATAATTGGCAATCGTGACTCGAATTTCGAAGTAAGTGTAATAAAATGAAAATGCACTAGGGAATCGTCTGTATATATATTAAATATAAGGATAAAAATCTACCTATCAATTTTCTTACATTTATAAATACGAGTAAGTATACTTGTTAGATAGAAGAACGATGTTTGATCTAACATTATCAGCTCGTTTTTCAATAGTCTGGAACTTATTTTTTTTAACGTTTTTTGTTACACGTTCCTAATAAGTCAACTCGGCAAAGTGTTTTGTTCCACAGTGAAGTGGTTGTAACACATTACTTATATAACTCTTACATTGTGTTATAAGTCAGCACAGATTGAGCAATCAATATGGGCACTGTATATAACTTTGATAGCCTGCAGGAAAAATGTGAAAAAGTTGTTTATTTATTTATTTAACACTTTCATTGCAAATAAAATCTTATTGCCAGGCGGCAATCTCTTCTAACCAACCAGATAAAATGAAATGAAACAATTAACATGGTCGCATAAATCATTCAAGAGACTATCAATCCCAACGAAATCCATAAACACACACGTAAGCAATGCCCACAAAGACGAACAATCACCCGAACATTATTTTATATATATAGTGAGATATCATCATTCAAAAGAGAAATAAGGGATGGTGGAGATGAAGGAAAAAAAAATAGGATGTTCATTCCGGGATAAATTGATTGCATTGTATAAGTTTTCTTTGTTCGTCTTATAAATTTTTAAAATTTTGTAATATAAAACTGATTACATTAAAATGTTGAAATTTATTTGTTTGTTTTTAATAGTTTGTATTTGAACGTTGGAATAAAATAAATATTATAAATAAAGAGCGTTGTCGAAATTTTTGAAGAAATATTATTATTTGAATTTTTTGAGTATTTTTTGTCTGACTTACTAAAATGTCAGTTACCCACTTGTCGTTTTGCATCGCTGATAACGTAGCATTGCCGTAGCGCCATAGAGCGAATCGTAGCTCATTCTCCCAAGTTAGCGAATTCGTAGTGACTCTAGAATCAGTCGTTACGGGGTCGTTTGGTCGTAAAGCATTTGTTCTGAAAAGGTTGTAGCGAGTAAAATGGGGTACATAAAGGAAATGTGATTTTTGCCTTACGTTTTGTTACATGGTTTCTCATGCATTATGCCATAAATAATTTGGTTTTTTTCCTATTTATTTGTGTTTTACTTAAAATAATTAACATTTAAACTTTAAAAACATCAGGGAAGTCAGCTTTTTTATTTGTTCTCTCAACTATATTTAATGATATAATTTTCTTTTCATACTGTTGAATTTTTATTTATAGAATCCATATCCAAAATTAACACTCTTGATAGTTCTATATCTTAAAAAAATAATGACAGATATCAGTACCTTACGGTTCATTAACAAATTCTCTTGGCTGAACCAGATGAACGTTGTTCTGATGTTATATGTACTTAGAAGTCTACAAGGGATGAAAATGTATGACAGAATATGGGAGGAGGTGATTAGGGATGAATGTAAACTTAACGCTCGTATGTTGTAAAAATTTAAGAAGAACACTGTGATATGTTTTGGACATTACGAGTTTTTAGTGTAAATGTGAGAATAGAAAGAATAAGGAAAGCATGATAAGATCAAGTGAATTATATTTTGAAATAAGGAAACATAGAAAGTCAGAAAAAATGTATGGATGAAAAAGAGGCGAAGGATTTTTGTCGAGATAAGAAAATCTGCCTCTATACTTTTAGCTGGTCAAACATGTTTTTGTATGCATGTTTCACCGTACAAAAATTCTAGTTAAACGTTTTACAATTTGACAAAGCGATAATTAATCATAAATAGAACTATGAAAAGCGTTACATGTGATTTACCATAATTTTGTTTTCTTTGTATATATAACACTATTCTAGCTTTTGGTAAAAATCTAACAAGTCATTAAGATCGTTTTGCAATGATGCTATATGAGTGTTAGACTGAATGAAAATGCGATGACACAAGAGAAATGTCACATGAATAAAGATGTTTGGATGTGACGATAGTATCACGAGGGTTTATCTCTCAACAATAAATACGTCTGGGGAAGATTCAAAGTGATGCTAGTAACGAAGAAGATGAAGGAAATAGTTTGAGATCGTAAGATGATAGCATGAGAAGGGAGGATGATCATTTGATCAAATCTTTTCTGAAAGTGGATAGCAGAAGAGAATATAATAAATGAAGTTTTCTCCTACTTGACTGTCAACAATAGAGAACGGTATAAGGAATTTATATTATATAGAATTTAAAAAAAAAACTAGGGTACATATTCCGTATGATTCGAAATGTGCTGAGTAAAAATATTCTTAAAAGTATATACTTTGCCTTATGTCAGTCGGCACTTTCTTACGGTATATCAATTTGGGGGGATGCACCTTAACACAAAAACACATACTGTAGGTTTACAAAAATTGATTATAAATATAATTAATAGACTTCCTGCCCTGGCCGCAGCGGAGTTTTTTAGGAAGTACCGGGTCCTGAACATAGCCAATTTGCATTTCAAATTCATTCTCTGGCACTATCATCGAGAGGAGGGAAAGATCCAGACTCAGCAGAGACACATGACACGCATGGCAGCTGATCAAATGTTCACCACAACTAGAGTTAAAATATATTTTGCCCAAAGGCAATGCGCCTATTCGGCTCCCATTACATACAATAGGGTGCTGCATTCAATAAAGGCAAAAGTAGGAAAACATTTTAGGTAGTCGATCGGAGCGTGGTTGTTATTGCGACAGAAGTTTAAATACTTGGGCTTGCAAGATAAATGACTTATAGCAAAGGTTTGCGTGACCTCTTAAGTTCGGTGTTTTTTATTAATTTTTATGATTATGTTTGGGATGAACGTTTTGGTATGTCTGGAGTGATGAAGTGTGAGGAGCTTGATTCGCGTGATATAACATATTCATATGTAATTGAATATCACTGTTTTGTCAGGTTGATGAGAATGTGCAACGGGGTTTTATATCATCAAAAATCGGAAAGAAGTACCGATTTATTTTTTTCATACTATATGCCCTCAGTGAGATACAGGCAAAATCCTAGTTTACTGGGGACACTACAAATGAAAGGCAACAAACCCATATTCATTAAAATTGTGTCCAAATTAAATTACCTGTTGTTTTTTCGCGAATTATGTATATTTATTGTCATGTATAAAATAAATAAATAAAGATACTAATATAGAAGACTTGATAACTCATAATCGAAAGACATGGTCTTTCAAGAAAATATAGATCCTATACACGAGTATACGAGATAAAATACAATAATCACTTTTATGCAAATATGATTATATGCGTACAATCACGCCGTTTTCCTGGTGGTCGACAGAGTGTCAGAAATTCTTATTTCAACATATACATATTTCATCCCTTTAACACACATACACCTTCTCAAATAGCTCCTATAAATTATTTTCCTACAGTAGCTTCTCTCAAAATATCATTTACTTGATCCAACCAGACTTTTCTTGGTGGAAAAAAACCTGATAACACTCGTACAGTACCCGGCGGTAAGTAATACATATCGAGCTTAAGAAAGAGACTATCGGCCATAACCGGCTAACTTCTGTTTTGTAGAGCATCGTCTCTGTCATTCATAGACGTGTTCCGTCGCGATTTGTCAGACGTTGTCAAGCGTTCTAGAGAGAGAAACGACGCTCTACAAAGCCGAAGTCAGCCGATTATGGCCGACAGTCTCTTTCTTAAGCTCGATATGTATTACTTACCACCGGGTACTGTACATCTAGTGGATTTATTGCAAATTCTTAGTCATTTAGCTTTTATGTCTTAAAAATATTTTTTGGTATTAACTTATTTATTTATTTTTATAAAACCCTTCGAAACATAGAATTGGTGATACAGACTTATTAAAGAGCGTGGCCAGGAGACAGCGTTGTCTCTTGCCCCAAATTGTTCCTTTAGGCTTAGAATCACTTGAGTAGGTACGGAACTCGCGATTCGTCTTCATAATTCTACCCCGCACGTATGGAGCAACAACACTAATACATGATCAGCGCTTGTTAATATTGTTATCTGACCGAGGCCCTTTTTTACTTAATTTTTTCGGGTGCCATCCATTTGATATTTATGACCATGGCTAATGTATTGTGAGAAGGCAAGACAGCCAAATGCCGGTCAAGTTACAAAGCCAAAAAATAAAGATCTTAAAAACATCGCCAAGAGTGCTAAGGATGTGAATTTAATTACAGTTAAGAACAATGATTTATTGACCAAGCAATGTTTTTAAGCTATTTCATAATTATATTGGGACAAATGAAAGGCAACAAATCCAGTTCATTAAAATGGTTTGTCCAAATTAAACTACCTGTTGTTTTTTTCGCTAATTATGTATATTTCTTGTCATGTGTAAAATAAATAATTATATATTTATTTAACACTTTCAAGCAACTAAGCCTGGTGGTTTTATGTACATAGATCGTCTGACTGATGCTGATATATCGTTTAAAAGTGGAACCGAGTGAACTACAAAGGATGATAAGTGGAACGATGTGTGATGCATACATAGGTAAACAAAAGATTCTGTTGTCACCAGGTCGGAGAGACGATCCATGCTCAGAAAGATAACATTTTCTCCGGAAATACTGAAAAAAAACCCTGTAATTTGTTTTGTCAAACTCTGTTAATTCCACTTTATGTAATGGGTTTTCTACGTCTTTTTAACCATGTCCTACCTTAAATACGACATGCGTAATATTTTAAAAGGTTATTTACCTCACAGGAACAAAATGTATATTGCTAGTTTCTTGGTGCTGACTATTTATATTTCTCAGAATAAAATAAATTATTAAGAACGCAAATATTCCCAGAATATTTTGATGGATCGTAAATAGTATCCAATTTAACAAGGCTTAGGATGGTAAAAAAACTGTTTATCAAAAGAATAAGTTATTTTCGTTGAGAAAATTACAAATACTTGACCTCAATATATGAAAATGTATGAATAAAATTTGCGATACACGTGCAAAAACATTGCTATGGGAATATTTGGGGGCAATAAAGTATCAAAAGCTTTATAAAAATAAATTGTTGACCTACATTTGAGTGAAACCAAACTACAAATCATAAAAACTTGTATAGTTTCAAGAGTTATAGAAGTATTCATCTAAATTGGAATTTTGTTGAGTCGAGAAAAAGACAAAAAAGTTGTAATCCAAAAGAGAATTTAAATCTAATAGTGAGAAGCAACTTTTGGAGGTCTCCATATAAGCATGTGAATGAATAACTAATACAAATGTTGAGCATTTGATGGAAAACTGTTCAAAATTATGTGGATATGGTTGCTAGAATTGTGATGCACGTTAAAATTGTCTAACAATCACAATCACGTCTAACGTGCATCACAATTATGTAAATTACATAATAGCGTACATGTCTAACGTGCATCACAATAATGTGCATGTCACAATAGCGTACATTTCTAGCGTGCCTTACAATCACAATAACGTGCATCACAATCACAATAACGTGCATTACAAATCACAATAATGTAAATGACACAATAGCGTAGATATCTAACGTGCATCACAATAATGTACATGACACAATAGCGTACATGTTTAACGTGTCTCACAATCACAATAACGTGCGCCACAATCACAATAATGTGAATGACACAATAGCGTATATGTCTAATGTGCATCACAATAATGTGGATGATATAATATCCTATTTGTATAACGTGCCTCAAATCACAATAACGTGCATCACAATCACAATAATGTGAATGACATAATAGCGTGCATGTCTAATGTGCATGCCACAAAAGCGTACATGTCTAACGTGCATTACACTCACAATAACGTGCATGACACAATAGCGTACATGTCTAACATAAATCACAATCAACACACTAGAGAATAAGATAACTAGGGGTTTAAGCATGTCAAAAGTATGAATGATTCACTAGTGTTGAAGTGTTAAGGAAAAACACAAAAAAAAATTACGTACTCGTACATATCAATACGCCATGTTCCTTGCGGAGAAAACAGATCTGCAAACTTTATATTCAATCACACAACTTCCCCTCGTTCAAATTCGTGCACTTTATTCTATTTCATATCTTAGTATATTTTTTGTCTTTAATTTCCTCCACATGACCAAACCATCTTAAGATTCTTTTGTTCATCTCACTAAAACATCCATTTATTTATGTATTCATTTCTGATGTCTTCGTTTCGCCTTCTTGCATACATTGAGTTTTCATATTTTTTCTTAGTTCTCACATCTCCACAGCATTAATATAACTTTTATACTTTTTCTGCCAAATTGAAGTATCACTTCCATACGCCAAGGAGGACACACATATTAATGCTATCTTAGATAAAGCACGGTTGTTTTACCTATGTATAACATAAGAGGGCTCCGTTTACCTTGTGATTAAGATAATACCACTTCGTCAAGGCATTTCAAGGCTTCGTCAAGGTATAAGGCCACTTCGTCCTAGGAAAGTGACTCTCTGCATCCACAAATTGATGGACTTATGTATCGTTATGTTATAAAATATGCATAAAAGAAGTAATCCACAAAACAGATGTTTTGAAATATCGAAATGTTTTGAAATATCAATCCTCAATTTGAGCGGCGCGAAGCTTTCTCAATTATCTCAGAACAGCTAAGATGTGGGTTGAATTCTTTTAACACAAAACACCCATTTTTCCTTAAAAAAATATCTGGAACACCTTCGTTTAGTGATACTTGACACATTTTTGTTGGACAAACTGTTGAACATCGTTTTGGTTCCTGTATAGATTATACAACTAACTAACTACCTTAATGCGAAAAAAATACAATAATTGATGAAAAAATTAATGATTAACTTAACTCTATTTTAAACCTTCTTCTTAACGGTAACCTTAACCGTTACCTGGTCTTTATTTGTTTTTCAATTTAACTCAATTTACATATTTTATTTAAAGGTTCTTCATTTTAAACTCCATTTACATAAAATTATTTTAAAGTTCTTTGCATATTACAGTTCAAATTTTAAAGTTCAGTGCGTTCAAAAAAACAGGTAAAGCTAAAGTTTATAATGATAAAATATGATTTTTTAAAGTTAAGGCATTAACACTATGGAGGTTTAAATACATTGTAACTTGTAATTTGTTTTATCAAACACTGTTTATTCAACTTTTTGTAATGGTATAACCCTACCGGTTTCAAGGCGTTCAACGCACCATCAGGGTAGCACAAACCTGATGATGAGGTGAAAGCCTTGAAACCGGTAGGGTTATACCGTTACAAAAAGTTGAATAAACAGTGTTTGATAAAACAAATTAAAATGTCTTTAAACCTCCACAATGTTAATGCCTTAACTATAAATAATACATTGTTACTTGTTTAGTCACTGTTTATTCCACTTAATATTAGGTCCTTACATATGAAATTGGCGTTTTGTTTGGGAGGAACATAAAATTGATTTTTTTTAATATAATATATTTATTTAATCAAAGTATGTACCATTGCTATCTATGCACTTTTGCCATCTCATAGGTAGTTCATCGATCCCTTTACTAAAAAAACCATTCGGACGGGAATCAATAAAATCTTTGAAGTCGGTTTGGACTGCCCCATCGGAGTTGAATTTTTTCCCTTGCAAGAAGTTATCCAAATTTCGAAAAAAATAGTAATCTGTCGGGGCAAGGTCGGGAGAGTACGGTGGATGTCTTAGACATTCCAATTGAAGCTCTTCTAATTTGGTAGCCGTCTGTTGTGCAGTGTGTGGTCTAGCGTTATCATGAAGCAGCAGTGGCCTAGAGCGATTAACCAGCCTCGGTTGTTTAGCAGCTAGCTTTTCCATCATGGTTTGCAGTTGCTGACAATAGACATCTGCCGTAATCGTCTGGCCAGATTTAAGAAAGCTGTAGTGAACGACACCAGCACTAGTCCACCAAACGCTCACAAGTAACTTTTTTGGAGTCAATTTTCGCTTGGGGCATGGTTTGGCTGGTTCGGCAGGGTTCAGCCATTGCGATGAGCGCTTCCGATTATCATACAGGATCCACTTTTCATCACAGGTAATGATTCGATTCAAAATCCCTTCATTATTGTGCCGGTTGAGTAATGCAACGCAGCAGTCAACGCGCGTTTGTTGATTTGCTTCACTCAATTCGTGAGGTACCCACCTTTCAAGCTTTTTCACCTTCCCAATTTGCTTCAAGTGGATTAAAACAGTTTTATCACTAACACCGCAGCCTGCAGCTAACTCGGACGTGGTTTGCGATGGATCCGCTTCCACAATAGCCTTCAATTCTTCATTATCAACTTTGGTCTCCGGCCGTCCACGGGGCTTCTTCTGCAGGTCGAAATTTCCAGAACGAAAACGTTGGAACCAAAAACGCACTGTGTTTTCTTTTGCGGCACCGTCGCCATACACATCATTAATCCTTCGAGCCGTTTCTGCAGCACTGGTGCCACGGTGGAACTCGTACTCGTAAATAACGCGATATTTCAAGTTTTCCATTTTGTAAACTGAGTGACGCAAAGAAAAAAAACAATTGAGGAAAAAACAAATGATTTATAATTTTCGAAACACAAATACTTGAGTAAATAGCTGTATAAATTTTAATTTGGAATTCCTAACCAAAGAGAAGATATTTGAGATCAAAGTTGCCAGTACGGCAAAACGCCAATTTCATATGTAAGGACCTAATATAACGGTGTAAATCTACAGGTTTCAAGGATTTCATCTCATTATCTGGAATGCATAAACAATACTTGTTTATGTTCTCCTGATGATCAGATAAAACCTTGAAATCGGTAGGGTTATAGTGTTATATTAAGAGGAATAAACAGTGTTTGCCTAAACAAGTTAAACAAAAATATTTTTTTGAACGTTTTTCATACTTATTTTCATTATATTCTGTTACATCATTACAAGTGAAACATCGTATCTAAATTTATAAATTTTCTCGAAAAAAATTATGGATACATGAAATACGTCTACACATATGGTTAAAAAGTGTAATTAACCTATCCATCTCCATTTTCAAAGGCATATTGGTTCAACATATAACATATGTTAAAAGAACAATCTATGAGTATGTTGATTTAGATAATTATACGGAACACACAAGCCAACAATACTTGACAGGGGTGGGGGTGGGTTAACTAGATTACCCCTAAGCAAACAAAAAAGTGGACACCCGATCAAAGAAGCCTTCCACTCCCTAATGACCAATAAGCTTCCATAGTAAGAAGACACTCGGATAAAGCCTGGGATAATATCCATATTCTCTCACGTGAGAGACAAAGAAGAAATCTTTTCTTAACTCTCTCTATATGTAACACGTGTTCTATTATCTCGACTTCTCACTTTCTTCATATATTATTATCTCAGTTTCCATCTTTCACGTTCTCTTTTATAACAAAAAACAAAATAAAAGGCTTTTCATGAATTCTATTTCATTTTTCATGCAAGTAAATTTTATAGATAATTTAACACTGGAAATATAATTTTCAACAAGCAGCAGAAATGCAGCCTGCAACTGTGAGAAACTTCCCAACTATTGCATTTCTGAATGCCCTATCAGAGTGTCTAAAACATTGTGTATTCAAACTGCGTTGTTAAACGTTCATAATGTGTTTCAAGATGTAGATTGGTGTATGTACGAGTATATTGCGAATACAATCGTACTTGTATACTGATTAAATGGCATATACGAATATAATTATATAACATACATTAAAATGCATAGTATCAACTTATTCTAAGTAGGTTAAAAGCTTGTTCTAAAAAAATATCAATAGACTTTACCACATAAAATAAATTTGATAACCTCCATGACCTAATTGGTAAGATAGCTGACTTCCACTCCGGGTTTCCGGTTTGATTTTTGATAGTACATGAAAAATGAAACTAGAGTCTGATGAAATATTTAGTATGGTAACAGTACTTACGCGTTAAACGTACGCTAATGTATAATAGTTGTATATTCGTGGTTGTACTGCCAATAATTACGATGGAAAGCTGGGGAATTTGAGCCTACTTCAGTGGTTGTTAGCCCAAGATTTGATTAATTAGGTCGAAGACAATTATACCTGCCTGCTACACACATCTATATGTCTGCATCGCCAACTCGAGTACATTAGGGGATATTATACATAAATATATCTCCCAGATCATAAAGGTTTTTAAATATTATACTGTAACAGTTTTTGAAATGTTCAATATAACTTTTACCTATTTCAAGAATATTTTTCAATAATAGATTATTTGTTTATTTTGATTCAATCAACATCACAATATTGAAACCAAGTTAAAACCATACGAACAAAGGCAGTCTTTAGAAAATAAAAAAAATTTAAATCTTGTAATGGATAATTGGTAAAACACTCTGAGAGTGAATAAAAAATACAGATATCCAAAGAACGTGTGAAACCATGACATTAAAAGATGTGAAGGTCGGGAAAACTTTATAAGTAGGATCATGCCCAAAGAATGGATGAGTTCTCATTATAAACTTATAAATTTGAAGATCTGGTAGATCCCCAAATACACGATAACAATCTGGTAGTTCACATATCAGGAAAAACGTGGAAAAAACAGATTAGGAATCTACTGCCAGTAGAAAAAATCTGTATCATGATTGATGATTTTATCCTCTAGGGATGGAATAAAAATCTAACTATTGATTTCATGCAAATTTTTTGGCTATATTTAGTGTTCTAGCTTTTCTTCGTACAATAATTTTAATTGCCTCGTCAGTCTTCTGATAAATGTGTGAATATATTTTTTTTCTGGATTGCAGCGTAGCTTTTATTGATCTCGTTTAGACTTTAAAATTAACTTAAAATAAGTGTTCTTTTTCATGCTTTGAACCAAATTAAACGTCAATAAAATATAGTTTTTTTATTATTTAAGATCACTCGATGAAAATTTGGTTTCTGATTTCTGATTCCTGAAAAATATCAAATGATTCAAATCGAAATAGGTTTTAAATACAAAAAGGAGATCACTTATATCAACAGACAAAAATACTTATTGGAATACTATATGTAATAAATGCAGTTTTTATCCATTGTCATTGTTTAGTAAACACTGTTTATTCCATTTAAAATATTAAGAAAAATAAACAATGTTTTACTAAACTAATTAGAACGTCTTTAAACCTCCACAGTGTTAATTCCTTAACTATAAATAATATAGTATTTATCATTTGGACACTTTGTTCTACTTCTGATACACTTATTTTGGGAAAAAGCAATTAAAATCGGACGATAAATATTAAACTTTTTCTAATAACGCGAGCATGAATAAAATCGTACGTGATTGTAGGGACAAATATGGCTGTCAAATTTTGCCAGGAGTTGTTACGTCACAACCACGTAAATAAGTACGAGTACTTTGATGGATATTTGAATTTTGATTACCCACATTGATTTGTAATTTTTGTTAAAAATAATAATACAGCCAAATGTATGGTTTTTGGCTTAATTTTTATTTAAATTACACTCGTAAGGATGTTTCAGCTGTTCCGTAGATTTTTATTTGTTTAATGATTTTTATGTTATGTACAGTTTACAATAATTATTTTAAAATGGATTGAATAAAAGGTGTTTATAGGTTTATATTCTTGATGTAAAGAAAAAGTCTTGAAATACCAAATTAATACAAAACAGAAGAATTGAATAGAAAATAAAATTAACAAGGTATTTTTTTAAGTGAAACTTTTATAGACGCGGTAGGGCAAATTGGCCTGAACTTCACGAAAAATGAAACGGTGTATTATATTATTATTTTATAATTATTAAATTATTATTTATTATTATTGAAAATTTTATTTCTTAATAAATTATTATTAATTATTTTAATCATTATAATTATTTATTATTAATATTAATTAATATTATTTTAATAATATTAAGTGTATTACTTACATTATTATTAAAATTATTATTATTTATTATTAAAAATAAAAAATATTTTTTTTTTGTTATATATTATTTTTATATTTAATAATTAATAATTTTATTTCATATCAAATTATTTTATTTTATTTAATACATAATTATAATAATATATATACAATATTTCATTTTAATATTAATAATTATATTATCATATTTTTATATTATTATTAATTATAATTTAATTAATTAATAATATAATATAATAATATTATTAATTATAAAATAAAAATGATAAAATAATAAATAAATAATTAAACAATTATTTAAAAATAATTAAGTTAATAATTGATAATAACATAAAAATATTTATATATTTAATTTAAAACATATTTAAATTTAATATTATTAAGCGTATTTCATTATTATTAAAATCATTATTTATTATTAAAATTATTATTATTTATTATTAAAAATTTAAAAAAATTTAAATTTATTTTATTTAGGGAGATTTTCTTGAATTAAATTCCACGTAACCATTTCTTTATCCTAAAAAAAAAATCGTTAGCAAATCGAAGAAAAGAAATGCATAAAATCAACTTTTCCTAGGAGCTAAGAAGTTTCACTTCTACCACGTGAGAGTCTCACGCTCTGTTAAATCTGTTAAAATCTACTAGACTATACTATATAAACAATACACATAAAATATACTCCACCTCAAACCGAATGCATTTCTATCACACATCAAATGATCTATAAATGTTTCTTTATACAATAGAGAATCTTTTCATAATAAGTTTTCTATGGTTTTCTTAAAAAATATGTTTTTCGAATCATGTGCAGATGCTATAAAGTTTCTGATCGAATGGCCTCAACTACTCCCTTCCTATCCTCATACTCAACTTTTATATATTTATTGTGCTATATGTTTAATATCAGTAATAGTGGGTTTGAATTCAGAGTAAGAACGCCTTTGAGGAGAGTCTGCTTTCTAATCGGCGCTATATAAATTGTCCTTTGATTATCAATATTACAAGACATAAAACTGTAAAATTAAATATTAATTTTATTTTTAATTTTATTATTTATAGTTAAGGCATTAACATTTTGGAGGTTTAAAGGCATTGTAATTTGTTTTTTCAAACACTATTTATTCCACAAACAGTGGAATAAACAGTGTTTGATAAAATAAATTTTATTTATCATTTAGTTAATGTATTTGAATATAACATAACATACTCAATACAAACATGAGAATAATTTTCAAAAATACTATAAGATATCGCACTTTGAATGGAATGTAAGTATCCTTTTCATGTCAAACCTATTTAATAGCCATAGCGAGTCCTGAAAGGACACCTTTTTACAAAGTATGAAAAGGACGACAGGACCGATATTCATGCGTTACGTTTCTATGGAAAAGGTAAACTTATTTAGATGCTCTCCTTACACGTGTCTCGCGGGTCGGGAAGTCAGGAACAGGATGACGTCTGTGTTATTTAAGGACATTTAACCCCTAAAAGATATTTTTTTTAAATTGTCTATTTTAAACGTACGTGTCATCACGCTGTCATTCGCTGTGTACGCATACAGGACATATCTCCAACTTTTTCTATCCGAGCAAAAAACTTTCCCCTCCTCAACATTTAAACATCTCGCCATTTACAATCTTCTATTATTCACATGTCTTATTTTATATTTTTTTCAGAATCTGGGTCATTTGGTCCGACCACGTTTTCCTTGCTCAGCCTCTTCCACGCACACCTCGCACTTCTGACTTGTATATTCGCTTAGTCATGTTTTCCCCATTCATTCACTCCGTATGTCCAAACTATATAAAAGCTCCTTTCTTCGTCTTACTTAAGACATTAATTTTAATCACTCATTAATATCTGATGTATTAATTCAGCCTTCTTTCAAATATTAACACTCGAATATTCCTTAGTGCATGCATCTACACATCATTAATACTGGCCTTGCAATATATCTCTCAACTTGCTCACCACACGTTATCATATTGGCAGATAGCAAAACTCATCACCTGCTCCAGTTTTTCTGAGTCAACCCATAGATTGCACACTTCCTTTTGTAACCATAATCTTTGGTTTTACTATATTAGTTTTCAAACCTTTTATTAGACATCTCATATATAGATCATTAGTTATATCCCTTCAATGGCTTTCATTTACAGCAAGCATAACCATATCATCTGCATACAAAAGTAAATACACATTTACTTCCCTCATTCTAACACTTCTTTCACCATCTTTTAGATCGCGTACTCATAAATCTATATAAAAATTAAACAACCAAGGTGACATCACATATTCTTGCATTATACTTTTCGTAATTTCAAACCACTCGGTGAGTTATCTATTAACTTTTATGTTATGCACTAGTGTATTTAAACAGCGAAACGATTGCACTTTGTAATTTATCATTAACGCCATAATCTTTCAATACTTTCCTTAATTTCTCCCTTCTTATACGATCAAACGCATTTCTTAAGTCTACTAAAGCACAAAATATCTTTGTGTTAAATTGAACGAAAAATATTTTAATATTTAATTAAAATAATACATTCAAGGTAAACTAGGGCTAGGCTGAAAAAGAATAAAAGTAAGGTGTGGAATTGCGCGCACAAAGAAAAATGCGAAGTGCTAGTGTATGAAAGAAGGTGGAATGAAGACATCATGAATGAATAAAATGAATATTTTAAGTAAAATGAAAAAAAGGAACTTAAAAATATTTTCGTCCACACCCTAATGTAATGTTGAACACAATGTTGTAAGTGAAGATTTTCAATTTTCGACATTCAACTTCAGTCGATGTGTCGGCGCGGTATTGTTGTGTTTGATGTGGTCTTTCGGAGACAAATTTTTATGACTTTTTTGTTTTTGATAAATCAAATGTACATTTCTCTTTTGTTTGTCCAAAAGAACTATTTTATAATATTTCTGAAATATTATAAAAAAACTGTTGAATCATATAGTAAATGTATAAAAACCAAAAGCTCTGTGCAAGTTTCTTATATAATTATATTTTTTACAAGAGCAATCATGATTTTTGTGGTCTAGTTGGTAAGACGTCTTCTTTCAACTCGGGCGTTGCGATATAGGTTCACGTTGAAAACCATTTTTTTTAATAATTTTTTTGAAAATATATTTTTATAACAAGCACAATGCTGATAAGATGCTCTAATCACGCTGAAAATGTTTAAAAAAAATTGTTCAATATAATTTTTTTTAAGATCTCTTTTAAAATATTATGGTTGGTTGGAAGGGATAGCCACATAGTAATACACGTACTTTTACTGTATGGAACGAAAGCGTAATACAAGAACTAAGCGAAAACTGAGACACGACTTTAAATTCCTCATCATTAACATACAATAACAATAAGTAATAATACACAAAATATATAATTGAAAGTTTATAATAAAGTATAAAGGACCTTCGATTAACTGGCGATAAAATTTCTTCGATGAAAATCCTGCAGTGAGCAGTCCCATTCAAAGCAGGTGTATATTCATTGTATGAAGCGCGATGTCACATTGTCAAATTGTCTCCTTTATACGTTCCGCGGCCCTTCCCCGGCAAATGTGACGGAAGGAAATTATTGTAAGAGATGAGTTTTTTTCATGAACGTTGTCGAGAAAGTGATTCCGCGCAGATCAAATATTTGATTTTGTCAAAAGAGAATGAAGAAAGAAAAAAAATACACGTAGTTCTTTCAATAACGATCGGTGAAATTATTTAACGTTATCTCTTCTCGTCGGGGAGATTGCTATTTACATACGCATTATTAAATCAGTCACAGTTAAAAGTTGAAGAACATATACGGATGAATAAAAATGTATCAAGAATGTGTTAAGAGGTGTCGCGTTTTTAGAAAACAAATTAGATTTTTGTTTTGAAACATATATGTTACATACAATAACATTACGTTATTTCCCTGTTAGGGTATGCAGCTAGGATATAACGCAGATGTCAGGGTATGCAAAAAGGACACAGCGCAGATGTCAGGGTACGCAAATAGGTCAGAGCGTAGTTGCCGGGGTATACAGATAGGACAGAGCGTAACTGTTAAGGTATACAGAAAGGATAGAGCAGATAAACTTTTCTATTTCAATACAAATCCTTCGCCTCTTCTACAACCATACATTTTATCATACAAGTCTTAATATTTCTCTAGTTTTTATATTTTTTTCTTTTAAACTACCATCCATTGATCCAATCGTACTTTCTTTGATCTTACTCCATTCCGCCAACCACTCCCATTTGCATTGTTTTTTTTCTTTGTTAATATTTCTTCATGCATTCGTTCCATGTATGCAAACCATCTTCAGGTGATTTTATTTATCTTACTCAACACACCAGTTCTAATTTCACATTCATCCCTTATCACTTAATTCCGTATTTTGTACGGTACATTCCCCCTCATGTATTATAATCAGTTTTTGCATTTCTACAGCATTTATTCGGCTCCTTTCAGTCTTGTACTAGGTCACGTTTTACTCTTATACATCAGTTGATTATCATCTTAGTTGCTTTTGATACTCCCCGGTTCGAATATAATTTTAATGTTCTAAGGACATTTTTTAAATAATGTCACTAAAACTGAGTTTATATATTGTAAGTTACAGTGAAATTAAGGTAAGAGGAATATCAAAAAGTGTGTTGTGATATGAAACAAAACTAATGGGGCACTAAAGCATATATACTGAAACCGAACAGTATCAAATCTGTTAAGATGAGGGAGGAGCTATAACCTAATATATGTGTGGAGGAGGTGAAGGATAGGAAAATTTGGCGCTTTGTCCATCTGCTTATCCCAACAGGTATGTAAATTATTTCAGCAGCACACACTATCTTAAAATGGTTTAGATGACTAAACATTTTATCATTAATTCTTTATAACACCTAATTATCCATTTAAAAACACATGTTCAAAACTTTTGCTTTTAAAAAGCTCGCAGAATTTCTCAACTAAAAAAGGCGTTGTCGAAAAATTGTTTAATCACAACATTCTTGGCAACAAATATGAAAAAGTAAAATGTTCCCTTCTTCCATTTACTAAAAACTTAACAAAAAAGAACTTGGCTCCGAGACTCGGCAATTACACCAAACTTTGACCCAAATTCTCATTTTCCTCATATACGGTCCACGTTTATAACGTGAAACTTTTTTTCGCAGTAGATTTTCGTACACTTATAATAATAAAAATATCCCCATGGCCATATCACAGTGGCTTAAACACATGGTCCGCGATCAAAATCAGCCTTCCAAACAATTTCGATAAACTAAATAACCCAATCAATAATTGCGAGACTGAATTTTTTTTTATTTTTTTATCATACTCGTACATTGCCCTTGTCAATGTCAAACAGGCGTTAAACGATACAATGGTCTTGGCAAATGTTAAACAGTTATTTCACCATAACAGGTCTCACAGATTGAAGTCATTGTATGGCAAAGCCACTATCACCAATTTATATAAAAATATACAAAACTATCAAAAACGTCTAATTTGATTTTAGTAAAAAAGAGTTCTATGAATTGAATATCGATAGCATCAATACATTTTGTACGGATTTTTTCTTCAGATTAATTTCGTTGTGTCTTGGATTTGAAGCCACTGCCATATTCTATTCCGAATGGATAATGAAACTCGATGCATTTATCCGGTTCACTCGGTCTGGCAGGCGGTCGACTTCAAATAGGGAATGAGTTATCGAAATTGAGGTGACTTGGCTAAAATGGAGTGCAATCGGGTTGGGTG